>JABSTR010002027.1:0-49262 GCA_013339765.2 Haemaphysalis longicornis | reverse complement strand
AATCTGTGGACCTATTGCACATATCCTCTTGTATTGTAGATATCCTGTAGTAATGCTCGTCCACATCCGGTTTTCTCAATGTCTGAGTCACTGATGAGGCTTCGACCGTGTCAAATTGGTTCTCATATTCTTTCTCATAAGCTATGTATGGGGGTCTGAGTATACACAACGCAGTTCCCACCTATATTTTGACCCGATGCGACTTCCAATAATGCCAACCCACAATGAGGTACCCGAAGTTCAAGCCCAAATTGAGACAACTATGGCACACCCTAAAGCGTATAACATGTCCTCCTAGAGCTCTCAGGGTACACCGAAGGGAGGAGCCGATTACAGCACAAGATGGCATGTCTTTCACCCTGGACCGATTTTCATGAGCATGCTACTTGGACCAAATAATGTCCATCATCTCAGTGACGATACTGACGATATTGGTGTCGCCAAGACTGTATATAGCCCTGTTATACGGACAGTGATCGCTGCTTCCCACATCTCTTTGTATGACCACATCTCTTTTTTTCTCCTTTCACCTATTATTCTTCTTTTTTCCTAGTCATCTATATTCTCCCCATTCCCCTTCCAGCTGAGTAGTGTGTGAACGTACACATTTTCGATAACGTTTTTTGACATTCCTCATGAATAAAGAGTTCTCTCTCTATCACCCGATTAATATTGTGCATATGGTTGGTTCATTGTTGAATGGCCCTTACAAAACTTCGTTTGTTCACAAGGTTAAGAGATTTGAATTGGCAGAATTTTGTTATCGATTACTTTTTTCTACTAACTGAATGTCTACATCTTCTGCTTGCATCGTTCGATGTTACTTTTGAATACATACTATGAATTCCATTTCTTTTTATCCCCCTACAAAAATACTCTAGAAGGGTGATTTAGAGACATGAATATATAAGTGCACTTTAAATTCACTCGGCCGTGCCGCTACGGGCAAGGAGAATACGCTGAAGCAGTGGTACAACAACAGAGCGATTTATTCATCCTCACAACATTTGATGCTGGACGGGTGCAGGTCGGCCCCTGGGACCCTCTTCGGAGACCGGGTGGTCCTTCCAGAAAGATCGCCGGCGACGCTTTGACGGCCAACGCTGGCTGCAGTCAGCTTCAGTCGCCGGTGCTCACGCCATGAGCCATGCGTGAAGGCGAGCGCGTCCAAAGTGGCTCCCACGGCTCAGCCCGTATGACGGTAAACCAGTGCCGCAGATGAGCACCTTAGACCCGGGGGTCCTTGCAGGATGCTCACGTGGGGGAGGGTCCCGAGCGTGACCGACTCTCTGCGGAGGTGCTGTCCGGCGCTCTCATCAGGCGCTGCCTCTGCGAGTAAAAACAAGCCTGCGGGGCGGTGCACACGCCAGCTATAAAGAATTGGCGGATGCACCGGGTATAGGTATGCGCAAGGGTAATCGCGCAATCTCTTCCTGGTGTGCGAGTTCGACAACATCCGCCGGTCAGGCCGCTTTGACAGTCGCACGTAAGCAGGCGCACGTCTCCATGCGTAGATTGTCACGAAGGGTTCCTACAGTCTATAAACACGCACGGCCAGTTTCCACAATGCCACTCACGCTGTACAGAAATCACCATAACTTGTTTTGTGGTAAAAATAACAAAATAAATGTAATGACACACTGAACTCACAGTCTTCCGACTTTTGTAACTCATACCACATCTTTTTGTTCACGATACACTTCATTGAAGACCGATTTGAGTAAGCAGAATTGGTCACGAATGTTCTCGTGCGTGAATACAGTCGCGTCCCTTGTTTATCACTGATTCTGTATAGCTTTGCCTAAATACCTTCCAAGGTTGATTGCAGGACTTGGGAAAGCTGAATTGACAGTTTTGCGTGCCCACGATCCTCTTGCAGACGCTAGACCGGCGATTTGTTTATTTATTCTCCCATTCCCTTCAATGAAATAACCAGGATGATATACATGGTCTTTTCAGAATACATGCAACCTAATTCTGGATGACGAGCTGCCCTGGAGTAATATTTTCAACAGAGTGGCGAAGATCAACACGGAATTTACGCTGAAGCGCACCGTCATCAGAGAGAAGAATTTCTAGCAGATATTTCTCGAGTTCCCCAATAAGGCCATACAGAACGAAGTAAAGTTTTGAGCAAATGATTTGACGAAACAATCTCCACCAGAAACAAATTTTGGTTACGTACCAAGCGATTAGTTGAGGTATCCTTTCATGAGTCGTCATAGGAAGAAGGTGCAGGAACAAACTGAAAAGAAGCGTTGCTTAAGCTTGCGAAGTTTCAACCATCTGTGTAACGCGCCAAACTGCGGTGTACCTGCACTGTCACCACAGGAAGATGTTTCAGAATAAAATGGTTGCTACTTGTCGACAGCATTTGCACCAGCTATTTACGCGATTATGGCTCAAGCGTGAAGCGTTGTGGGAGTTGGGCATGCAATTTAAAATTAATCATACCAGTTGAGCGTGAAACTTCAGGGCATGGCGTTTAATGTACCCACTAGCTGCTAAGCGCAGGTTTTCCGGCCCCTGGAGCTACAATGACGCACCCCATGCTGGCATTAAAGCGCAGTTTGGTAGCAGAACTGCTACGTGAACCCCGACTGATACCAACTGGTACCATCTGTTGGGAGGAGAACGTTAAACTCTTTGATTTCTTTGACTTCGACACTAACTTGCGCTCAACTCTAATACGACAATTTAAAGTTGTCGTAGGCAGCCCTATGGGGTCACCGTGGTTGCGCTGAAGGTAATAAGAGAGGCATTCTAAGTGAAGCACATGGTTTATGCTGCGCATCTTGAAATTACGGCATTTAAGAAAAGGTAGCTTAAAAGGAATTTTTCTGGGTGCAAAAAACTTTGTGTGACACCAGAGAGAAACTCCGTATTCCACAATTACTTAGGAAGAATGCGCTATCATGATGTCTCAGTGTTGGCTATGTGTGACATTCCTGCATACGAAGCACGAGTCACGTACCCGCAGTTTAGCTTTATTGGCTGCAAATTTTATAAAACCACAGCTCACACAATTGAAATGAAGAATTTTCAGTACAGATCAGGCGACTAGTCGCTCGCCCATGCTACTTCAATCACTTTTTTTTCAAGCGCAGAGTACTTTAGAGGCTCGCCATTTCTTCGCCGCGTGCTCGCTGGACCAAAATATAGCCACACGGCGCTCCGTCGTAGCAGTTTATATCCACATGAGCATTCGAAACTCGTCAACGTCTGGACTTTGTCATACATATCCTCGTGGTTTAGCTCAAAGACAACTGTTGGCGCATTTGAGGTAAATTATAACTAATTAAACTGCACTGTCCGGAGTTCATTTCCCTAGGAACGCCCGTTGGCTTAGTTTTTACAAGTGTAAGCGAGAAAACTGGCAGCCCAATGCTGGAACATGCAGAAGGAAAATCAAGCACAACGAGAACAGAATTCCCGCTGGTGCAGTTTCAGTAGAGGGCGGGTTAGCACTGCGAAGGTGGTAAATTTGATTTGCATTGGGTTATAGCAGACCGTGGTGAAAGAGGCGCTGCAGCCCATTATTGCAAATCACAGCTCCGCACGTCAGAGCAGTATAACAGCTTTATTTTTTTCGAAAGCCTCAACCTGTGTTCCTGTTTTGCAAAGCCTGTACCCGCTGGCGCTGCAATGTGCGGTAAAAATGCATAAAAAGTGCAAACATGCTTTCTTAGTGTAGAATTGCCCCTTAATTTGGTTTAAAATTCCTCACAACTCTTATTAAGTGCTCTCCTGCTTTGCCTTTTGGTGTCTTCTTGTATTTCAAAGACAACCAATGAACGAGCAATTCCAGGTGCAGCTCACGATTGCTTCCGTTGCTTCAAAAGTGGTAACTGTGAAGTTACCCGATGTAAAATGAATTGTTCCTCAACACAAGTATTGGTTGAAAAAGCTTCCTTTGTGCTCAGTTTCCCGCTTACAACATTGAATTGTAATAAGAAAATGTCTTGCAAATACATTTACATATGCGGGCTTACCTTTCACAGCGAATAAGACAAATATATGTGAATTTCTGCGAACTTTAAAAACCTGTGAACGCCATTTGACGCCAGGCTTTGAAAGAAATTTTTTACTATATTATGGGTTTGTTATCCTGTTGAGAAGGTTGAATTTGAGCGAGAAAAGTCGGGTTGACCAAGATCGACCGAAAGTGTATTATGGTAACGGGGCAGTGCCGCACCTGCAACTGCAGGTGTTATGTTGCGCTTGGCCGACATTATACTTTTCAAGAACAATTATTGAGACAAGTGGCTGGTAGCCAAAGATTTCCCAGATGTTCACGTGCACACGCTTCTCTTCAGGTGCGGTTTCCAGTCGGGTGACCCACACAGTCACGGAAAAATAACAAACATTCGCTGGGATCTGCTACCTTGATAAAAAAACAGATTTTCCGCAAAAGAACGGACAGTGCAACGCGGCAAAATTGCCGAGAGAAATAGGTTTTCTAACTCCCATGACGCATACAAGCTCTGTTGTTCAAAATGTCTGCATGTAATTTGCCTGTGCGAACACATTAAAAGCATGCAACAGGAATAGTGTTCATGACACAGAATTAATTTTTACAATACCAGTCGAGGAAACACTGTTACCCCTGTGTGAAGAGATCTGCTGATACCTGCAAAAACTTCTGTTTCATGTAACAGGCTGCTGGTATTATTTGAGTTCAAATCTCCCTGGTCATGCAGACCATCCTAAGTTTGTGAAACAGGGGCACTTGCAGGGCAACCACGACAACCAGCGAACGAGTAATTGTGGACGAGTCTGGTTACGTAGAGGGGTTGTATGGCAACTCGGTAACTAATAATAAGGTTCCACGTGCCTAGCCCCTTTTGCACACCATTTTTATATCTGTGGTATCGTAGGAAACCTTTATTTGAGAATTCTCTTGTCGCCTTCCTTACCCGCGCCCTAAACGTAGGTTACCTGTTTTACGACGCATCAGTACATGCGTAAAATCTTGACAGGCCTACAAAGTTCGCTTCCCTTCTTCTTTCCTGCCAAGCTTCTCTTACGTTTAAAGGCCTTCCCGTTATATTTTCCCTTGAGATCTACTTTCCAAGGCTTTCGCTAGGTTACACACCAGGGACTCCGTGAATTGCGGTACATTTAGCAGAAAGAAGAAGTTAAGAGGATTTTTATTGGGTTCCCGAGGGTAAAATTTCTGAGGTAACGACAGATTGTATCGATTTCATACGATGCATTCTACCTTCCTCTGGTCAGTGTATTTGTCAGGTTGTAGCCCATTTGAGGAGTGCCTTCCGCAAATGAATACATTATAATATTACTCTGACGTTTCAAAGCTGCATTGTATTAATCACGGCTTACCCTGTAAAAAGAACCTTGTTTATAATTCGCACAGACCATAGAAATGTCCCCCCCTGACTCCGTCAAGTGTACAAACCTGTCGATATTTTAAATACGAAACCAAAGTTTTTGTTGACAGGGTCAGTCAGTGCCTTGCCAATATTTCTAAAAATGTTGCATAAAATTGGGGTGAGACATGGCCACGTTCCGCCAGCTGTTTTTTATGTAAGCCGCAGCTTCAATGTGATGAATTTGGTAGATATCAGTTTCAAAAAGACGCTGCATTCAGAACTATTTCCGAACCTTTTTCTCTTAATTAGGGATGACACCCATCCCGGTAAAATATCAGTAGTTGTATATTTAGGTCATATACCTAACTGCAATTACACTGATTCGACCAAAAACCTTGAACAAATAAAACAACCCCGTAGTAGAACCTGTCTTTTTATCTGGCCCTGAGAATTCTCCGTGTTGGCAAGCGGTATATACCGAAGAGGTGCATTGCGCATACGATACTTTTTTCGCAGGTGGCCGCACACAACTTGCCTAAAAGCGACGGGATCACTGCTCTACCAGATAGCATATGGTAAAAGAAAAGACAGAGCGGCTGCCAGCAGCTAAACCGCCTCTGCAGCACGGCAATTAGGATACAAAAACAGGCATCATACTCGCAGCATCGGGCTTGCTCCATTGAATTGCGTTTGTTTCAATAAGCACCACCACGGGAATTACCTATACCACGAGGGCTTCATTTGTGGCTTATAGCACTACACTGCAAAACCAAAAAAGGTTTCACATCACACTTATAAAGATTTTTTTACAGTTTAGATGCCGTGGCAGCAACAATGTTCCCTCTTACCAGAAATATGATCTCTCCTGACGAAGAGAGCACTCAACCAAAAAAATATAATTTTGGCCGAAAGGTATGTGCGCTAAGCGATGACCGGGCCAGAGTTATAGCAAAAAACTTATAGCAAATATTTAACAACCCGCAATATTATTATCCTCAGTTTCCAATTTATCCGTGGAGCAAGACATCCGCTATCAGCCGCGCTCATCGAGCGTCAGTGGAAATAAGTCTTCGCTGCCAGACGGAAGCTACGATCGAGGCAGGAAGATCCGAATGCAGATATCGAACTGGAATATGCCACAGGGACAACTGAAGTGTTGAAATGAGCGCTATAATATTACTACACAAAACATTTAAAGGTGCCGCGTTTTCAGCAGGTGTCGCGCCTGAGCAGTGAGTACGTTGGATGCCCAGTCGGTGATAGAAGAGTCGGCACACACGTTCGCCAGCCATGCCCACAACTGACGCAATCACACCAAATCGTGTTTCCACTGATAAAAATGACTTTCCGGTAATTCACTAGGCAAAGCTATGCCTGGGCTACCTGGCGCGCAGTAGTAATTGTTTGCTGAATATTTTTGGACCATCTGAGGATTAACGCAAGTAATTGACCAAATAATTTAAGGGAAGATGATGGCAGGGTAGAGGAAGACGAGGTTGGTAGCGTTCGCGGCTGCAGTCGGACATACTGTGCTAACCCTGGCTTACTTTGCATACACCGCCGTTCCCCGCACGTAAAAATATATATATATAATATTTATATAAATATATATATGCTTAGCTCAGCAAAATTCGATGCCCCTCACTCACACTCACTCAAACAATATATATCTCCTAACACACTCATGCTCACCATTCCGTCCCCACCACAACCAATAAATCGCACTTGCTCGCGCTCTAGCTCAAGCTCGTCGCCAGCACTCCAACTCATCTGGACTTACGCTGGCAACTTGACCATCACCAGTCGCCCTCACTAGCGCTCACGCTCGCCTCTTGTCGTCACCACTGGCACCATATCGCGCGATCGCTCACCGCTCATCCCCACCACTCGCAGTCACTCGCCATCGTGCTCACTACGTATCGAAATACGAAACTGGGGTGTGGTAAAGATTTTTATTAATTTTTAATCAGTTCTAAAAGTACATCTTCGTTAGGAAGAGAGCTCACCTCCCAAGCATGGTGTCGGATTAGTGATGTTTGTCGTCTAGGAATGCCCCAAGTCGGGAGGGATCGAGGTGATAGAAGAGTTTACCTAGGCATGAGGTATGTGAAATAGGGCAAAGTTTACAAATGCAGTGTTTTGTATGGTTTGGGAATGAGGGTAATGTCTTGGTTGTGCTGAGGAGAAAAGGTGGTGGCAGCCCACAGCTTGTTGAAGAGGGGAAGGAGTGAGTTGAGGGTGTCTTTGTCTACAATGCGTAAGACCTTTATCCTCAATCAACGTTTCCCTGGGTGGTATTCCGAGGTAATGCGAGTGATGCCCTGTTCAAATTCTTGAATAGAGAAAGGGAAATCACGCGCAAGGTTGGCCTCACCTATGTATTTGTCGGACGTAGGAGATAATGGGCTTTGCTGGGGAGAAAAACGGTACGCGTGAAAGGTGTCAAGTAGGTTGGCTGGGCAACGGGGTAGTTATGAATCAGACGTGTAATTTGATAAGTGGCAGGCTGATAAGGTTTTGAGCCTAGCAGATGTCTGAGAATACGCGCGCACGCTACATGCTTAGTGTATTCTGAAGCTCGCCACACAACTAAGGCCAATTTCGCTTTTGTTGCGTTTGAGGGTATCCGCGGCCCGCGGGGGATGTCAGCGATGCGGCGCCTAAGCGAGAGATTGTGCCTGCGCGCTTTCCTGCGGTTTACTAAACTTTGCCGGCCGCCTACACATTCAAGTGATGGACATCGACTGGGGGATTTTTCATAGTAAAAGAAACAACGGTTGTGTACTTTTGCGCCAAGGAGAGGAGCTTCGATGTCCATACTTCGATATAGGTGATCTATCAGTCAGGGAGGTCGACCCTTGATGAACGAGACCCAAACGGCAAGAGTAGCCGGACCGATTTTAGGCTGAGAGGAAGACGTCGAGAGTGTGTGCTATAATAGGATGGGCGCTCCATAAGTACCGCGTAATATCTGGTGTTCAGTATGAGGTTCGTTTCTACAAATACTCAGGTCCTTCTTGGTGTCGGGTCAAACAGTTGTTCCTAAATGGGTGAGGAGGGCTAATTTGGTTACGCAGTGTGAATGCTTGCTGATGCGTTGTGTGAGTGACTCTTCCTTTCTTTGTGGCTCGCTTATATTGCAATGTGTGGTGGAGGGTGTTGAAATTCTTAAGCAGAAGAAGACAGTTGGTGCCGGCTCTTTTTTGTGGCCATAAGAGATAGGGGGTCGATGTTCGTAAGGGGGTGTTTTGGTGGCTGTACACATTGAGGATAAAGAGCCTGTATTCCTCCAGTTGTGTTGGGGTTGCCTCCAAAAAAATTTGGTTAATGGATGAAGCAATGCCATGAGGCTGGGAGATGGGCGGATGGAGTGAATGAGGTCAGCTCTTTTCCTCCTAAATATCCGGAATTTCCCATGATATGCGGTAATCGCAGAGGATTAAATCGTCATCTGACACCACTGGGTGACAGTGGCTATGCGGGCATCAGGACGCCGACATATCTTCGGATTCTTTGACTAAGATGCCGTGTTGCTCGTTAGGGTGTCAAGGCGCTACTGAAAAGCATGTGTAATGTTGGACTGGCTCGGAAGTTCTAGGTTGGTCCCGCGCTTGGTGAGGGAGTAAGGGAGCCGAGTGATAGTCTGGGCAGTGTCGGCAATACTCTTGTTGTGAGCAGTCAAGAAAATAGTTATTTCTTTTTCGAACAGTGGAATGACTTGCCTACGAATCTTTTTGGGAAGGAGGGCGTCCGCGGGTTCGTTAGAGATGGGAGGTTAGGATGCAGTGTTGGGGAAGGTAGAATTTTCGGCCTCGTTGAGAGAGGCATTTAACATTTCTCAAGGCTTAGAGACTTCGTTGGAGCCTCGTGGCGTTTTCTTTCTATATTTCGGCTAGAATTTGTTTTAATGCGTGCGGGCCCAGGGGAGTGTAGTGCAGAGGGTGCTGTAGACTGCTTGAGGAGAAAGGGAATGAGTGAACAGCGCGCCGCACGAAATATTAGCTTACCAGCTCACCTGACGGGAGTCGACGTGCGAAGCTAAAGCGGCAGTTTGTCCCCAGTGGGTGCGCCGAGACTTCCTAACTGGTATTGCGGGTATGCGGGTTTTAAGTGAGTCTTTGCTTCTGGTGGCGTGTGGAGGTTGCGGAGTCTGCACTGGGGATTGCATGGGTGGCATGCTTGAGGATTCTTTAGTCCACAAGCACATGTCTATATGTATGCGGACGGGCAACTTGGCTATGGCCGACGTCCCCGCACAGTTTGCAAACTTGGACTGTCCTTCGAGAAGTGGCCGCAGTGATGCAGTACACTGCCAATGTTCACTTAGAAAGCCAAGCGGGGGCCTATGAAGGCCAGGAGAGCCGAGGTGGTTCGCCCAGTGAGGCAACCATTTATTAGCGGAGGCTAGTTGGCTTGTATGAGGTTTGCGAGAGCTTTATTCCTTGCAACCGTTTCCAACCCATGGATGACTCCCCGGAAAGTGTCGGGAGGAGGCTTCATCTACGGTTTAATTACGTGTTGTACACCAACCATTTGCATGCATGTACTCTTTCTAAGCGTTATGGCATGAGTGGCATAGGGAGTACTTTTGACGGCAAATTTTTAGGACTTCTGGATTTGAATAATGATACTGTTGTAAAATTCCTGCTTGGGAACAGCACTTTTCGTTGCGGAGCTGTAAAGAACAGTGCGAGGAGCCCAGGCACGCGATGTTAAGGCTAGAGTTGGTCAATAAACAATGATGTCATGGTCTTTTGGCAATCATTGTTGCGTTGCGTAACAGGTGTTGCGCTAGGGGTAGTTGATAGAGGTGAGTCACCGCGTTGTGGCTGTAAGGTTAAACTTGGCGTTCTTAATTTGTTTTGAAGGCCCGTTCTTGAGGCGTAATTGACATTGCTCCCGGGGTTCTCCGGCAAGATACAACTGCAACTCAGCTGGTCGCATTCCGTGGCCTCTTGGTGGATGGGGTTAGGCACTGTGAGTAGGAGCTCTGCGTCCACCGGACTGGTCGGAAGCAACAGAACAGAAAACTTTGCGTGGTAAGCTTAGCAGAACTGCTGCTGCAGTAGAAGTTAACTGCCGGATAATTAGAGAGAGAGAAGCTTGCGGACGGGACCTTAGGTACGCAAGCGTGCTTGGTAATGTTAGAAACGATGCTAAATCTATTCACTTGCGGGCGAGCATTGTCCGCCGAATTTGAGTTTGACAACGTAGCCCTAAGAAAATGTGACCGCCTGTGTCGGCCCCTAATGGCGACATAACCTGTTTTTCATAAAATGTATTTTCACGTTGTATAAGGAAGGCTCCCATGGGGACGAACGGGTCGTCTTGACCGTTCCTATCGGCTCCACAAGAGTGAACTCCACTTCCGACAAACGCCACTACGAAAGTGGTACCATTTGCTCACGGTGCCATAGGGACTTCATTTTCCTTTGCTACAAAGTTCCTATCGTTGCTAGCGAGCATCACATGACGTCTTCGTGGCTGCGGCGCTACGCCATCGATTAAGTCGACACCATTGGGGGGTGTGGATTCACTCACTACGCCGGGAACCACGAATTGTCTAGGTGTGTTTCATTAAAACTAGAACACAAAGAAAACACTGGAATGGCTTGGAATTGCCCGTTAACCTCGTGGCACCCGTGGCTGTAACTGCTTCGGCGTGGTTTAGTGTTCTATTGTCCGAACAGCAGGCATATTGGAACCGCAGAAGGACGAAAAGTTGTCCTAGTTGGTAGGTGGTCATCTTGGTAGAAACAGAGCGCTTCTGTTTTACCAAGATGAATTTGTACCACCCTAGACCCTTTTACGGGAGAGGAGTTGGAGTTTGTTCTTATCTATACAAAAGTGGCGTGCATTGGCCGTGGAGTCATCTGGCTACCGACCCCGCTTGCGAAGAGTTCGAGGCAGCTTTCGGTCGACGACCGTCGAGAAGCAACGCCTGTGTGCGCTGCAGATTTACTAAACGGGCAGCTCCTACGGAAGCGCTGGTAGCGACCACACCATCAACCTCCACCAGGCAACAGTCAGCCGTTGTGTGCGCATTATGGCCACTGGAGGCGTGTTTCCCAGAGCTCGCCATTCTTTCAGATGGTTCACCGGGAATGGCTTCCGCAGGCTCTACCATGCCTCTTTCCGTCTGTAGCCAGAATGTGCGCTTTATTTACAGGCTCCTCTGAAAACAATTTCGATCAAAGCTTGCATGACCACGCGTTTTTGTCGTCAGCACGGCGCCGGCGTTGCCTGTCATAGCGTTCTTGTGAAAACGTAACTGGGAGGATATTTTGCGTATGTACATAGGAAATCAAGGTGACCTATTTATTCTCAGAGGCGATCTCTGCACATTTCAATGAGTTTTCTTCAGCGCCACCGTAGTATGGCAGGAAGAAGAGCCTTAGAGGCGAGTAAACTAGAGAGTTAGGAATAAAGGAACCGCGTTACGCAACAGGGAGTGGGAAGCTGGTGAACAAAAAGAAGGCAGTGAGGAAATCGGACTAAATAAGTAATATCCACCACAGAGGCCACCCATGAACAACACCGGCGAAGAGGTAAAAGAAATGAAGGAACGAAACCAGAGAAGTGGTCATTGCTGCTATTCCTTCCTCATAACACATACCCACTTAGGGTATTGGGCCACAGTTGGGACCTTTGAGAAGGTAATGTGTGGTTTGCAATATTCATCACTATGTGAGTATGAAAAGTAAAAATTCCAGATTATAGCGTGCTGCGCGACACCTCAACGTGATTGCACAGTATTAGGACAGGTGCACATACTCCTCTTAGAATCGCGAATCTCGAGTGGCTTTGGTTCGTGCTAGTCTGCTTCAAAAGAACAGAAAATAACACAGTCCTAGTAAGTTATGCCAAAAAACGAAGAAATGAAAGCGAGAAAAAAATGCGCAAGGGAAATGCTTAAGTAAAGAAGTAATATGGTGTTTCTAATCTTTCACCTTCAATGAGGTGACTGAAGAATAAAGTCCAAAAGGAAATGTTTTATCATAAAGCACACGAAAGGTTTCGATAAGGTAACACCGAGCAGCAAATATTTTTAATGTGGCGCGTTTACATCACTGACTTTCGTGTTTGTCAGTTATGCTTAGTGCTGTGATTGTATTACCGGCAACCGATGGCAGAAATAGGCAGAAAGTGTTTGTGAGGGCACAACAATTCAAACAAAAAGGTCATGTTAATGCCACAAAAAAAAACAATTACTGAACTTTGCAGTGAAAAGCGATAATTAAAATAAAAACGCTATAAAATAAAGTAGTGCAATGTTCGGGCAGCCGAATGCTGCTCTCCATCAGAACCGGCGCCAGGTCGCTTTTCTGCCACAGTGTGGCCCCTGTCGCTGGTCCTCGGTTGAAGAACCCGGCTGCAGCCAGCCGCGGAAGCAGCTTCGAAGCGCTGCTATCCGCGTAAAGGAGCGGCAGTAAACGGTTACATCGTATTTTTCAAAATTTCGCGGTGACTTGTGTGTGTCTCTAATGATGGACAATTTGAAAACTAGTCATCGAGTCAGTTTTTAACCGTTATTGGTCAGAGAGCTTAATTTCATTCACGCAGCGCGACTTAGAAGCATGCAGCGGTATCAAAATGTGCCGCTCGAGGTGGCTCATTTCTTCGGCAGTTTTAAATGATTGTGCACGTGATGTCTGACGCGTCATGATGCTCTTTTAATTAAAACTAAGTTAACCATCCGTCCGTTGATATTCCACACACTGCGTGACCATCAAACAACAAACCGTGGGTACCACAGCCTCTTTGTTACTAGCGATTTGTAAACATCATAAAAAAATTGGGTATATGACGTACCCTCCACTTTTTACAACGTGTTCTAAAACTGTGACCACATTGTCCCCCTTGTCGCTTTATAGGGCGTTTTTTAACATACTTTTATTCCCTTTCGAATTTTTTGTAATTTATCTAGTTGATTACAAACAATATCAAGGAAGATTTTTCATTAGCGTTCAACTGCTCAAAATTAACAATTATTAAAACTATAGGGAACATATAAATGAACCTCCATGCTTGTTGTTATGTAGTGTATATTATATTATATTTTTAAAACACTTCCGTAGTCATTTTTACGGACTGTGTATCGTGTAGCGCACTTTCTTTGTACCGAGCGCAATTGCAAAAAGTGTTTAACCATAAAACGTTTTCGTGCAGCACAGTTGTAAATGCCTTCGCCAGGGGTTCACCAGTGGTTTTAACAACGTGTGAAACTTTGTGGGATATCATTGGAGGAGATAGAGAAGGAGAAAAAAAAGCTGAAAGAATTTAACCTAAGAGGACACCTGGTTGAAAAAGCGCTTTGGAGACATCACCAGTCCAGTTTCAAGCAGTGACCTCCGAAAGCTATCTTAGCAACACCCCACATATTTCAAGGCTTGGTTGTGTGAGTTGCTGCTTGTTGCACACTACTTAAGCTGGAAGTTTGAGAGGTGTAAAACACGGCGTCACAAAAAAGCCTGTGAATTTTGCCTCACTCACGTGCGGGAAATTCGGCTCGTTTGGCTGCCCGGACACCGTGGGTTAACCCTCAATGAAACCGCTGACATATTAGTTTTCTAAAGAGCTTTGGCTTTACCTATCTTCGAGATTCTTCCTCATTTTGTTGCGTGTTGTTGGCACGTTATCGCCAATACCTGTTCAACCAAGATGCCTCCGATCATGGTCTGAACACTTCTCCTGAACTTGAACACCTCAGGTACCGCTGGGAGAGAAGTTTGTGCCAAACTCGCTTGTGCGAAGTATTGCTAACTTCTTTTCGTTGTGGTGTGCCGCCACTTAATCAGTATTTATACAGGGCAAATCTGATAACCTCCCCTTTGTGCCAATTTTGCCAAGAAATAAAATCCGAAGAGCATTTCTTTCTTTTTTGCCGCCGATTTTCTCACCATTGGAGAAGGCTGCTGGAGATTCCCCTGTTATGTCCTGGACTGCCTTTGACTGTACCGGTGCTTCTGTCGTCTGGGGAAACTAGGCTGGGCCGATGCCATAGGGACGTGTGCAACGCCATCTACTCATTCATTTCGGAGACAGCTCGTCTTCAGTGTTAAAACATTCCGATCAGGTTGACTTTTACTATTGTTTTCCTACTCTTCTCTCTGTTGTTTTTTTTCGTGTTTTTTCTCTCTCTCTCTCATTAACCTAGACGAAATTCTTTATCTGCTCCTATTATTTTGCCTCGCGAGATTGATTATAATGAAAACATAACTCTTCTTGTCCAATCATCCTAAGTGGGTATGTGCCATTTTTCGGGCCACCACCACCACCACTGCTCTCTTGCGTAGACTTTAGAGGTTTCTCCACAGATGTGCGTAGTATATTGCATAGCCCGACAGTTACCTCATGTCGCTTGCTGTGCCTGCCGTTGTGAATGACCCAGAAAGTGACACTCCCACTTATGGGATGTATATATTTGCTCTCAACCGCACTTTGCACTACGGCACCAAGACAGCCAGTTTTCGAAAGAAAAGTACGTTTATCAACCGAATATATCCGGCTGATAGTAATCATCACCGGTCCAGTGTTTGGTTCAACTATCAAATTGGGTAATCCGATACACGAAAAGCGAAACAGTCGCGAGTGCGTCGCAAATAAAGACGTTCAGCACAACTCAATACCCCTGGAGAACACGTGGTGAATCATGCCACCTGGGTTCGGGAAGGCAATGCACCTTTAACTTCAATTCAGTGTTTTTACGAACACTGAGCAATTAGGCGCCTCTGACACGTTGTGCTCTGTGGTCATCACGCTGTTTTCGGACGTTCAATAGGAATGCCACTGATGAAGTTAGTCCGTCGCATCTCTGTGGAGAAGTGTCATTATTTAAAAATTCAATACTATTGGTCTATGACAAACCGCCACTTTTGCATTTTTATTGATCAGGACATTTAACACGCCGAAGCCCCACAACGAAGACGTGCGCCGATGTGGATAGCTCCATTTTCGTTTTGACCACCTCGTGATTTTTAACGTGGGCCGAAATCTTGTAGGCTTTTGTTTGCACATGCCTCTTCGAGGGTCTCGGTTGTCCTTCGATGCTGTTCCATGGAACACCTCTCGTCCTTTGTTAACTCTTAGCAATGAAACATTTTGTCAATATTTCTTTGGATGGGGGCATAACCTTGGCTTTGAGAGAAGTGGAGAACTGCCCTTATGTAAAGCTGTTATGCAAACTTTGCGGACTTTACATAACGCCTTGTGTCAGTTTTTAAGTTGGGCCGGAAGAACTCTTTGGTTATTAACCCAAAAGTTTGATTCACCTTCGGTAACCGGCCACAACACTTTTATGTGCTGTTGCCAAAATTGCATCTCGTACCTCTCACGGTACAACCAGGTGCATGGCTTCTCTACGAGGATAGAATGGGCACCTTCTGTAAACAAGTCTATTTTGAATTTGGAACTCGTACAGTTTACGATTTCGTCTCCCCTGACTTCCTACTTGCTGATAGAATCAGCGTAGCAATGGATCTTGCTTTTGTCGGCCTTACACTTTACTAGAAGTTAGTGCTAATGGCCGGAAGGACAGCATCCGGAGCATCGAGTTTTCCTGCTACAGCAGCTCAATCGCAGAGCAAACTACTCCTGCTTCAGCTCTATCTTGTTCTCCCCCCTTATAGATCCGCTGCTTCCCTGCTGCACGGATCTGTGTACAAAAATACTCCCCACCACGTCTTTCGGCCTAAAACTGCGGATTTCAGCCCGGTGTCCCTCTTCTAGCAAACGTTGCGCATGTGGTCCGCTTTGCCACCTGCGTTATTATAGCGGCGATCTTCTGGCAGATGTCCGATGCAATCACACGGGAACCATATTCAAGGCAGGCGGGAACCTGTTGGACAATCATTTGTTTCTAGAGTGTTTGCATTGAGTTCCGCCTTTTTTTCTGGCTTGACTTTCATTTCACCCAAAATTTTCAAACTGTGCGCTTCCATTTATGTTTCTGTCGACTCGGCCAGGTAGTCGAGAGCCTTAAATCGCCGCTTTTTCAAAAACTTCACTACATCGGTATTACAGCAATCAAGAAATTGCCCCAAGATAATCCAATTTCGGATTGCTTCGTAGGTCCTTTTGGTGCCAGAGAGCTCCATTCATCTATCGAAGTAGTTGCTAAGCCGAGCAGCAAACTGTTGGCCTGTATCTGCACCTTCTACCTTGCACTGTGCGTGCGTGCGTCCAGGCCGGGGTGTTTGTGTGTGTGTGTGTATTGGGGGCGTAACTGTATATGTGAGCAAATAAAATGCTATAAAAAGTTTTAGAGTTTACTACATTTGAAAATTTGAAAATAACTTTTATTTCTAGCAACATAACAAATGTACATAGTATTTATAGGAGGAGGTCCCAAGGTAATGAAAGCCGCAAGCGGAACCCACTATACAAAAAAAACAAAATGTTTATAAAACAAAATACAATGAGAACACTGGTAAGCAGAATAGAAAACAGTGTTGCACAAATATTAAAAAAAACTGCTGGGAGAATAGGAAGAAAACTACCATTAGACGCGTCACAATCACTGTAATAAAGACAAAAGGAAATGTTTCAGTTTTTTGAAGTGTATGACAGAATGAAAATTTTAATGTCCTGGTTTAAGGTATTCCACAAGTGCCACCAGGAGAACTGACTAGTTTGTTTACCGAAGTTAGTTTTTACTTTGACAAGTATAAAGTTGTTGCGAGAGGTAAACCGAGTTGAGTTTGTATTAGGGATAGTGCTAGGAGGGAAAATGCATATCAGGAGTCCACAACGCAATACTTTGAAAAGAAAATAGAGAATATTGAGCTGGTAAAAGGAGGAGGGCAGTATCGCAATTTCAACGAAGAGAGGAGTAAAAGCAGATAGACAGAAAACAGAAGTACTGATTCCTAAATATTGTTTTTGGGGTGGTTTGAAGGGGAGAGAGGTTATTACAATGCATGCTACCCTTAGACAATATACAATAATTTAAATGGCTGGTAATAAATGCATACACACAGTTCCTAACGTTTTTAAATCAAAGAAGGATCAAGTCCTGAGCAGAGCACATATTTTATATAAAACCTTTGTACAATTTAGTATACTTAGTAATAAATTTTTAGATGACTATCAACAATTATACCAAAAAAACACACGTGATCAGCAGACGGATTCTAATCTGCATTGATGTGCAATGTATACACGGGAAATAGTTGTTTTTGAGTTGAGTAAAACGGAACAAATACGGTTTTCTTCACCTTATAACGAGTCGGTTAGAGAAGCACCATACTTGGATGGCCAAGAAGTCATTGTGCAAATTAAACATCCAAGTATTTTGATTACGATGGGATGACATATTAGTGGTAATATCTGTGTACAGATAGCAACTGGAGGGATGAACGCACGAAGGGAGATCATTATTCAAAATTAGGAATACAACGGGCCTAAGATGGAGCCTTGGGCGACACCTTTATAATAATAAAAGGATGAGAACTGGAGTTATTGACAAGGATGAATCGGGATGTATTTCTCAAGCAACTCTTTATGTTGAATGGTGTTGAAAGCTTTGCTGAAGTTGGTGAAAACAGCCCGAACTATGTCACCGTGATCAACAACAGACTTCACCTCAATAGTGAAGCAAGTGATTGCCAGGTATGTAGATATTCCTTGTCTGAAGCCGAATTGACGACGGAACAGGATTCTAAATTTGTTAAAATAACTGCTCAGTCGAACTTCGCTTAATTTTTAAAATCACATTCAACGTCTGATTCGTAACTACCCCCTTTGCCAGCCCACCTACTAGACACCTCTCAAGCATAGCTTTTTTTGCTCCCCTGCAAATTCCGAAATTCGATTATTTTTGACAAACAAAGTGTTAACAAAAAACTGTAGAATGGCAATGGGTCTACAATTATCGGGGTGTAAATGGTCCCCTGTTGTAAGTATAGGATTGACTTTAGTGTGTGTTTAAATAAGAACAGCCAAAGTGGTGCCATGACCATTTTTTAGATGAACTTTACATTATGTGTAACCACTGTACCTTCACCATGCAACTGGCTATAAATTATTCAGAAACACCATCATTGATTTATAAAAAAAATAATAATACGCGATCGGGCCCGGGCTACATTCCACATTTCTTGGTGTTGCAATTTGAGGACCTGTAAAACGAAGCAAAAATTTTCAAAAACTTCTTAATTTTGAAACAAATGTTTTGGACCCTTCTTTGTTGGATTCTAAAAATTGCATTTAAAATATTTATATTTTTTGAGTATATATTTCTCAAACTTAGTAGTGAAAGCAATGTTGTTCAAAAGTAGCATGTAAAAAAATTTTGTTACACATCACCTAAATGTTAAGATGTCTAGTTTTTGAAACGTATTACGATAACCTGCTGAACACCTCATACTCCGCTCAATGGTCTAGAAAGAAGATTTATCAAAATACCGTTTCGTAAAGTGCGACAAAAAATGAAAATCTGGAAAAAAGGCCCACCTTTGGACGTTATTTAAAAAAACCATGTTTCTCATTTTTCGCAATATTTAGACGAAAGGGCAGTCAAATCCTCAGTATTCTCGAAAGCTAAAGATTTGTTGCAATGTTTGTTCTAACTTGTAAAAATCAGGTCACATTCAACACAATTTTTAATGTCCCATCAACGGTTGAGTAGCAATTCTCAGTGCAAAAATGCAAAACAATATGGCTGTTTTTTACACATTTTAGACAGCTAAAGCGGCTGATATAAAGAAAACTGATAATAGTGTTCATATTTACCCATGTTCACCTTGTAGTTGCGACAGGCATTAAATAATTGTGAGGTTTATTAGCTTGTGTCTCCCACGAGAGTAAGGCTGCCATGTTAACAGTATTTCTTTATCGCCTTTCCTTTGCTGTGTCAGAAACCCATACACTTGATTTCTGACGCTGCCTAATCGCATATTTTTGGTAATTTACCCAATTTATCAGCGAGTAAGCAGGCTGCTGGCATTGAGAATATTTGAAATGCGATCGTAATGGTAAAAGGTGTATCTCCGTTTTACCTGGTACATGACGAAGTGCTAACTCATAAACTATTTTGCTTGTGAACCAAACGTCTCTAACCTCCCGGAAATATTAAATTGATGTGGTTCTTGAACATTTTGTTTTTAGTTGTTGGAAAGGTCAACTTTTATCCCACTACAAAATCTGGCAACTTTTACTTCGGACACTTCAAGGGTAGAAGGAAGGTGCAGCTTGAGTTTCAGGCCCTTCAAAGCAGGGTAAAACCCGTCGCTGCCTCTCCGAGCCTAAGCTGGATGTTGTGTACCTTCAATTTATATCGTTTTATTTCGCTACTTCCAGGAGGATACGGGATGCCGAGTACCAGTGGAAAATTTTTGCTTTTCTCTTCTTTGTTCTCCTCAAATGTGGCGAGATCACCATCGTCAAGATGTAGCACTACGAGATACACTTTTTCAGGATACTGTCCATGAACTGTTTCCTACTTTTTGCGGCTTCCCTTGAAAGTCAACGCAGAATATGCAAAGGAGCTTGATGATTCACAAGGCCCCCCCATCGTTGTATGCACTTTTTTCATGTCTGGTTCCAGAGAACAGCCACTTTGTCAAGCTACGTTAGCCTCTGTGCACCTCAAGGAACTGATATTTGTTCCTAAATTGAGAGGCAGCACCATGAATTGTATACTTAAAAAAAGCGTATATTGATGCATGCTCTTCAAGCAGTCGATTGATTTTGACCAATACCAAGCATGCATGGTCCGAATGAAGACTGCTCGCTTAAAGAGTTGTTGTAGTCTTTCTCGACATCGCGGCGCACGTGAACACCCTTCTTTACCTCTGTGGTCAATGGTATCCACTACACGCGTCGGGAAATAGCTCCTACAGCACAAGCAACGCTTATGACCTCTGTAAGGCAACTCTTTCAATGACCATGCAACCAGAAAGCTGCCCCTTCTCCTTAAACTTCAAGTGTCCAAAATAAACCTTGGCCGGTCTGTAGTGGCATAGAAGTTTATCTTTCCAACAACTAAAAACAAAATGTTCAAGAAGCACATCCATTCATTATCCCCGGGAGCCTGGAAGACGTTTGGTTCGGAAGCCAAAATACTTTTGCAGTTAGAACTTCGCATGTACCAGGTAGAACAGAAATACGATCGCATGACAAACATGCTCAGTGTCAGCAGCGTGGTTACTTGCTTATAAATTTGGTAAATTACCAATTATGAGCAATAAACCAGCGTCAAAAATCAAACATGTCGGTTTCTGACACAGCTAAGGAAAGGCGATAAAGAAATACTCTTGAAATGGCAGCCTTACTCTCGTGGGAGACACAACCTGAGAAACCTCACAAAAATTTTAATGCCTTTCGCAACTAACAAGTTGAACAATGGGTAAATATGAATACTATTTTCTGTTTTCTTTATATCAGTCGTTTTATGTTTCCAAAATATGTAAAAAACCTCAATAATTGTTTGCACGTTTTCATGGCAAACTGCTACTCAACGGTTGATGGGACATTAAAAAATGTTATGAATTACCATGTGTTAATTACATGTGTTGAATGTGACCGCATTTTTCCAAGTTAAGACAAATATACACAAACAAATATTTAGCTTTCTAGTATATATCGGAATTGAGTGCCCTTTCGTTTAAATATTACGAAAAATGAGAAACATGGTTTTTTTAAAGGACGTCCAAAGGTGGGCCTTTTTTTCCAGATTTTCGTTTTTTGTCCCACTTTACGAAACGGTATTTTGATAAATTTTCTTTCCAGACCATTGAGCGGAGTTTCAGGTGTTCAGCAGACCATCGAAAACTCGTTTCAAAAACTAGATAGCTTAGCCTTTAAGGTGATGTGTAAAAAACTTTTGATCGTTCAACTTTTGAATGACACTGCTCTCGTACAAAGTTTGAGAAAAAATTTTCTGAAAAAAAAACAAATATTTCAAAATATATTTTTAAGACCAAAACTGGAACGTTTTCAAATATTTGTTTAAAAAATTGGGAAAATTTTGAAAAGTTATTGGTTCGTCTTAGAGGTCCTCAAAGTTGCCACATAAAGCAAAGTGAAAAGTAGCCCGGCCTGATCACGTTCTAAATATTCTTTTTAAAAAATCAGCGATGGTGTTTTTTATTAAAATAATGCCAGTTCTATGGTAAAGGTACAGTGTTCTACACAAAATTAAAGTTTCATCTCAAACAAAAAATGGTCATGGAACCACTTTGGCTGTCCTTATCTGAACATGCCCATTAGTCATCTTTATTGCGAAGGCAAAAGAGAAATCTCAAAGAACAGGTTGAAATTGTGATTGAGGACTGGTGACAAAATCGCGCTAATTATCGTAATGTGCTTGCAATAAATGCAATCAAGGTGATGACTTGTCGTTATTAACGAGGAAATTATCCATTTGATTTTTCAGGCGCAGGTTTGACGAAGAAACAATGATTGCCCGCACTTCACATAACGAGGGAGATCATGAGATGGATAAGTTTTACAGAAAAGTTTGGAAAAATTTTTCACTAAAGGCATTCGAGACGTCAGCAGTTTCGGTAATAACAGTGTTCTTATAACACAACGGCAATGTGTTATTTGGACTGTTCACCTTGTTCAGAAAATCCTTCAGCAGCTGCCACTTTTTTTCCTGTTGTGTTTAGCCTATTATTTTTTTGTTCAAAACAAATGCGTTTTGCCTTTTTTTGAACTGGACAAAGTATTTTAGAACATAATCGGTATCGATTTATGTATTTCATTGAAAGATTGGCGTTTAGTTTAAATATACAGGTTGTGTTTTTTACTATTAGCACAGAAGATAATCGGTAAGGCAAGGGGAACGGGCAATACTATATTTTTAAAAAATTACAGAATGTGGTGTTAAATGAGGATAGACCAATACCCGCGAGGTCCCGGCGATGCGATGGAGCTTTTATTTACAAGATGGTGGACTTGAGGAAGATGAATCAGCTTGAGCGAGAGCTGCTCACGCGAGTATGGGCACTGATGATGGTGATTACATGGGTGCAGCAATGATGACACCTATGGAGTTGCTATATTTCACCACTCACAACGAACCCGTAGTCAGTGCGCTTACGTAAACTTACATAAGTTCATTGCGGCCCCATCTGGTATGGCAGTAGGACGACGAAATCGTCCCGCCACTTTTTTCTGACTCAAAAAATTCATATGTTTTATGACCCACCATAACCCCCCCTTTGCTTTCTGAGATTTTCTTGACTTCCAACCCTTATTTTCTGTCTATTTCACCGAGCCCCTCATTTCCCAATTTCTGATTCGCTACATGCTTAGCGAGGGCCCCTGTTCTGACAGTCTTGGGGCCAAACATAGTTTAAGAGGGTTCAACACTGGTAGACCACTCTCGACATGTCGTAGACACCCGCTTCACGGGCCGGGGGTAAAAAGAAGGTCCGCTTCACCCCGAGTTGTCCGAGTGGCGCTGGCTACCACCCCGAAGTGCCGGAAACAAAAAATACCTTAACAAAATACCCCAGAAAGTGGCGGCGAAACAGCCCCGTCCTGTAGCATAGTGGTTATCGCACCAGACCGGTATTCCGGAGGTCGTGGGTTAAAATCCCACCTGGTGGGCATTTTTTTCCACTTTCTTTCCAAATTCTTCATCTGTTTCAATGACGCACTACATCCTCCCCGTTGCTTTCCGAGGTTTTCTTGACTGCGAACCTTTATTTATGTCTTATTTTCAATGAGCCCCTCATTTCCTAATCTGATTCGCTATTATATATATATATATATATATATATATATATATATATATATATACATTAGCATAAAAGGAGGTTCCTGGCTACAAGGTTAAATGAAGCATACAGAAGTCACTTTGAAAAACATGACAATATTTATTCTGACGTTTCTACCGGGAGCCGGTCTTTTTCAAAGATACAAAAAGTGCCTATGAGTTGTGTTTAAATACATTTCAGTTGTCGGCAAGGCACGAAGATGTATCAAGGAATACGTAAGCTTTATGCACACAGAAGCATACCAAGCCCGAGAAGGCAAGGGGTGGGGGAAAAAAGGCCGTTTTAATGGTGCCGGGGAACCGAGGGAAAAGTGGGTGTAATCAAAACAGGCGTGGCATAGGGCAACAGGGAAGGGTTGCATGGCACTGAAGTTACCGCGAACGTGAGGGACTAAAGAGGGGCTTGTGTCCTGCCCGTTTCGAGACCTTGACCTTCTGGCGACTGCTGCCTGGTACGGGAACCTGCCGCTATTTTTTGAAAACATTACTGTTAAATGTAGGTATGAGGGCTCGGGAGTTTCAAGAATACAGAACTATGTATAGAACCTGGGGAAATTGTCTTGTTAGGGGAAAAGGGTGGGAGAGCCCAAAGGTAATTACGGATGCCTGGTGCAAGCGTTAACAAGAAAAAAGGAAGAAAGATGGTTAGGGGGTTTTTTTAGCCATGGGGCGCCGGAACCGCCACGGGGGAATGCGTGAATGTAATAGGTTCGAATAAAGCCCCAAACAAGAAGTTTTTTAACATGAAAGTGAAGTCTCGGAAAGGTGTTCCTTTGCAAAACGGTACAGCCGTCCAGGAGGCGGACTTAGAACGGTAATGTAATGCAATGCAAAGGAAATACAATGAAAAGTAACGCTAAGGAGACCTGGATCATAATAATACCAAAAAAGTTGGCATAAGGCTACATACCACATAGAAAAAGTAAGATATACAGTGTCACATTAATTTCTGTTGTGTTATATAATGCAGGTGGAAAGCAGACCAAAGTTTTTGGTAATATCTTCAAAATGTGCTGCATACCGTTAGTATAAAGAGCACCTCATATCTACTGACGGTTCATATGCATAAAACGTGGTTACAGACAATCCGTACAGTAGATAACAATACACACTGATTAGCACGTATGCACGCCGAAGTATCATGACATCCCCCACGCGCCTTGCGGTAGTAGGAACAACGCTTCTAGCGTTGCAATTGAAAAGGTGTCCCCCAGAAAAGCCAACTGCGCTGATGATTGACGATATCATTGACCACCTTCCATTTTTTTTGTTTGATGCCTACTAAACAAGATAGTGAAAATTATTACCAACTTCCTCTGATAGTCTGATAATGGTGCTGTTAGTGCTTTAAGAAGTGTCTGAGAAAGTTTTAAACGTACGGCGACAAAATGTTTTAGAAAAATAATACATTTTTTTACTCGCAGTATGAGTTTAGGTCAAACAAGTCAGTCGAGGTGGAGCTTATTGATACTAAAATGGGATAATAAAAAAACATTGAAAGCACTCTGTACACTATTGAAATGTTTTTTGATCTAGGAAAACTGTTTGTTTCGGTAGACCACAAATTGACATCTGGACTGAGATAAATGCTAGGATGTCTACATATAATTTGTGATATCATACAGAAATTTCATACAAAAACACTCATATATGGTTCATGTTTGTTTAAACGTTTCTACTGCGTTTTAGTATGGTGCGCAGCTTCTACACACAACTATAACAAATTGCTCTTGCTGCAGGAAAATGTATTAAGAGTATTCGAAAAAACGTACAGTGGGCCTCACTACCTACCTCCAAAATAAAAAATTTTAAAGCACTCACTAGTTAAGGCAAACCAAATATAATGCTAGAAATTCGTTCAGTCGTTAAGGACAGCAATTTATACTCTATATCTGCCCCTGTTACTGCCAAAGAACATGTGCTGCATAGACGGTAGTAAGCAATGCCTTATACAAGAAAAAACTACTTCTGGAAATGCATATATTATCAAATCTCATCATAATTACACAAAGTTAAAAAATACCGAAATTACGGCCAAAGGTTGTTAGAAATAGATAATAAATGTCCTGTTACAGTAGTGTATTGCGCACACCCGTGGTATTTACTGGAGCATGAACTAACTTGTTGCAGGGAGAGTGTAAACATCAATTTCAAATAGGTCTCTGATTTGTGTGTATTTAATTGTTTGTTTACTGAATTCACTGCACTGAACAACTGTCCAGTGATGTTGTTTGATATACTGGGTGAAAATATCGTTTCACAGAGACAGACCGGACACTTGCGCCTCTGTCTCTTTCTTTGCATTGTCTGTCCTGGTTATTAGTGCTCGTTTATCCTTAGTCATGCACCAACTAGCCCACCATAATATCATATTTTATTTTTTCAAATATAATTATTACTATTCATAGTACCCTAATGCTATCATTGCCAGCAGCACAACAATGGCACGCGGAGGCCTGTTAAACATTTGCGCTATTTTGCAGGCACACCTGGTTTCCTTCTGTACTGTTGAAAATTTGATGCGGTTAAAAAAAGGTATATCTTCTACACCAGGAAGGGCAGGAAATGCCGATTATCACAGAACTCACCAAGCGCGCTTAGCAAGCGATTGATTTGAAAGTGCTGTCCTTTCCGCAACAATCCTGGAGTACAAAATTAACACGTGAAATTAAATGCAGTGCTATCACGATCATGAAAAACCGGACAGCGCGAATGAAACAGGACGGATGTATTGAAGCCCATACCACAAACGGGCGCTGGCGACCAACTGTTGTTTTTTCGATCATACAAGCAAAGAGAGAGAGAAGAAACTTTATTTAACAGTCGTTCGTTGCGAACTCCACACTGGACGTAGGTGGTTCCCTGTTCACGGGAATCCATATGCTGCTCTCGGCCGCCTGGCCCCCTGGTGACCAGTAGTAGCTGATCCTCCTGGGCGGGGCTGGTCAGCAAGATCCTCCATCTCTCGTTAAAGGGTAGAGTGGGGTTGGTGGGGCGAGACTCGGGTAAGGGGGGCGGGTGCTTCGGGCTAAACCTAAACTCTCCTATCATGTGCTGGAGAGTGCCTAGTTTTTTACAGATTGGGCAAGCTTCTTTCGAATTGGTTTAGGAACATGCGGTTGAGTAGACGGGGGTGCGGAAAGGACTCTGTCTGGATTTGCCGGTATATAGTTTGCTGCTCCTTGGTGAGTGCTGCGTGGGGTGCTGGTAGCGTCCTCCTGTCGTGCCTGTAATAAGTGGTTATTTCCCTGTAGGTAAGCAATGGTTGGTTTTTTGCCTCTGCTGTGGACGTGGCCCGGTAAGCCAGTGCTCGGGCCTGCTGGTGGGCAAACTCGTTACCCTCCACCGCAGAAGTTACGCCAAAAAACAGGCAAAGACTTCGTCTGAGCTCAGATAACTGCGTACACGCAAAACAAAAGCTTGGTTTCACACAGTTTCGTCTTGTTTTTTTGTGGTTAAGCTTAGACTTAGGTTTACTTTTATACTTTGGCACGCAATCATTGTAAAGACACGTATGAAGTTGATGGGTAGACAGGACTGTGATTAGGCTTGTGCACACACGCATCGTTAGCCCCACGTGAATTTAAACAGGCATAAAGAGTCGGTGCTAGCATGAACATTTATTGTTGCTGTCCCATTGTTTGACTTAATGGCTACGTAATAACAATCGGTCTTAGTAAAGTATTTGGCCTTCAGAATTCTGTCAGCCTCCCCAGTGGTGCCGCTGACGGGTAAATCTGCAATGTGTTCCGACGCCTCTTGCCGACTACGGCTCAAAGCGTCTCGCTCCCTCCATAACGCCCAGAGAAGATGCCTAGGGCTCCTAGTAATACACGGCCAAGCTCGCACTGACTAGTCGAGCGGAGCCCTCCTGTTATGGAGGCGCGCGTGCCGAGCACGTGGTCAGGCGGTGACCACCAGCGGAGAGTGCCCCGCGGCCAGGCCGGCAGAGGCGGCAACTAGCAACGAAGCCTTGGCGAGCAAGGCGCAGCTGCTCACGTGATGCGCTTGCAAAGTCTGTGCCGCAGCTGTGGTCGCATGACGGCAAGTAGCTGGCGACGGAAAAACAAACCGCTCGTTTAAGTTACGAAAAAGCTCGATTTTAAATTCCAACTACGCTGGCGACATTCTCCGACAGCACTCACTCCGAAATCTGCCGCCTTCAAGGCAAAAATGACTGTGCTAGAGGCCGCCATCGCGAACCCTCTGCAACATGGACGAAAGATGGGGTGTTATTCCTATACAAACTACTAAGAGGCATTCTCCAGGCCTCTTTCGGTAGAAACGCTTAAGCCATACTGGAAAATATTCGACATCTATCAAAAAGTACCGACTCAGAGTAGAATAAGCCCAATATGTAAGATTCGTTTGCGGTAGAACCGAAGAACTTTTTTTGCGGATGCCAGATAAGGTAGGATTGCAACAAGAAACGTCGGTTTTGACGAATTCCAAAACGTTTTTTATAGTGATCACGTTACAAGACTGACAGAGCACCTACTCGATGCTGGAAGTGCGCATCGACCGTCATAGGCAAGGTGTATGCTAGGAAGGACGAAGAACTCACCACGGCTGTGCGTTGCGGACTAGGATGACCCTGACAGAAAAACCTGTGTGATAGTGCTAGACGGCACCGTAGTGCTAACTCTAAACATGGTAAGTGTCATGAAACACCCCTAAAGGGGAATAGCCATGCACCAATGCTACAAACAAGAAGCATCGAAGACACATCGGTTGCGTTTGGGTAAAAGGCAGGGTACGATGCAGCAGGCACCGGCAGAGAGAGCGAAACAGGGCTTAAAACGAGACTCAAGACGCATAGAACGGGCAAGGCACTCTGGTAAAATGGCGTAAGGCACACAGTCTGCGTACTACAAAGAAGCAATACCTTCGTAAGACCTGGCCATCGCTTTGGCCGTCAGCGCGGTAGGTCTGGCGGTGGCGGCAGCACTGAGTCAGCCTCGTCGGCGAGCTACAGGGCTCCGGCGTTCCCAACGGCTCGTTAACGGGCACGAGGCAAAGCCTAACCTTCTGGCCGACTCAACTGAGCTCCTCTCCGGCGTCGCAACAACGTGGCAAAAGCCCGAATGCACGAGAATCGCATTGAGGGCAATGCCAGCATTGCGCCTCAGCACCCGCCTTCGCTGTAAGCTCGTTGTGTTTTACCAGGACGTTCACGGTACGTTCGCGGACCTTCTATACTTAGCCATTGTAGAAGGCCACTTGGATTCTTTCATTCACTACGACCATTCATTGGGTCCCTTGTGTGTAACGCATCGCTCTCGGTCCGAATCTGTGTTATGTAACGTAGTTTTATTATGTAGTGCCCTTCTCTACGTAACAACCATTAACCGAGTTTCGTGGCGTGGTCCCAAGCCCAAATTATGGCAGTAGGGCATGAACTATTAAGACTAACACTTGTTTAACAAATCATTTAGCCCGTCCTTGAATATCTTTTCAGCACTACATCAAAATATGCGGAGCACAATCACCAAAGCTTATCACAGAAACGAAATTGGTGCACGTATAGAACACAAGTTTGATTTTCTGCTGGTCGCAGAAACATGCTTGTCAAAAAATAAAGATCCGCTACAGTGAACGGTTAGAACTGCCACAGTGTCAATAGGAATGCTGAGAAGAGGTAGGGCCTTTTCATCAGTCCAAGAACGATTATGGCATGAGTTAATACCTCAATTCATTATTGTTGACCAAAATGCGGAATGTCCTGCTGTGAATTTTAAATATGTCAGAATTTGTGTTGTGTATAAGAATGCTGGTTGCAGCAGAACCCAGGTTTTCTTCATATCTTCAAAATATGCTGCCTACCGTTAGTATGAAGCGCACCTCATTTCTACTGATGGTTCATATGGACATAAACGTGGTCAACGACAATCCGTACAGTAGAGACCAAGACACACTGATTAGCACGTATGCATGCGAAAATCTCATCCCATACCCCACAAGCCTTACATCAGGATGGGCAAGGCTTCTAGAGTTGCAAATAAAAACGTGTCTCCTCAATGAACAAGCTGCGTTGGTGAGTGCCAATATCACTGAACACCTTCCAATTTTTTATGTCGACTAAACAGGAGAGTGAAAATTATTACCAACTTCCTCAGATAATAAAATAACGCCAGACACCCTCGAGCGCTTCCGCTCACTTATCCATTCGTCAAATTTTGAACCTGAGCCCCATGAGGCTAAAGTACTTTTCGAACACTCAACGCTTTTTTTAAGGATTGCTTTCTGAAATAAACTCATACTAGAAAATGAGTAGCAGATAGAAAAGCAGTAGGGTAACATCTTTTTACTCAAGAAAACGGAAAAAAACTTAATGAGTCACTCCTCTGTCAGAATGGGCGTTGTTACAAAGCTTATAGCATGCAAAAATATTCGAATCACATAAAGCCGAGCATATGGAAGGTAAATTTGCCTATTACGAATACGTATTTCCGCCAATGCAAGAGAACACTTGAAAAAATATGGAGGAAATAAATCATTTAAATGGCAAAATACCACAAACCACTTGTACAACATTGTAACATCCCGAGGCACCACGTGTCAGGCGGACACTGCAGCTGAAACTAATATTGTATAAGTAGGGTATACAGTTTCACGGCCAGCATGTGGTTGCCTCGCCGTTCTTGCCAACCCCAATTGTGCAAACTTCTTAAATACTGTTTGATACGTCATCAGAAGAAATAGCGATTGCAATAAACCTCAAACCCCACACTGCTGCTGGGTTCGATGACATCCAGGTAGCCCCCTAAAATACGGCAGTGATCTAACCAATTGTGTTCGGTGAACATTACTGATAACCTGTTCTAGATTGGAAAATTTACGATCAACTCAAAATAGAAAGGGTACCCTAAATTCATACAGGACGAAATAAAAAAAGCGCGAATAATTACCGGCTGATATTCGGGCTGCTTGTGCGTTACAAAATGTCTCAGAAAGTTGTAAATATACGTTGACAAAATGCTTTATTAATATGAATAAAATTTTTGACTAGCTGTAGGGGTTGAGGACAAACAAGTTATTCGAGGTTGCACTGATAGATGCAATAAAGAGATAATTAAAAACATTGAATGCAGGCTGTGCACTATTGGCATGATTGTTATTCTACGAAAAGGGTTTGTTTCGGTAAACCACATATTGACACCTGAACTGAGCCAACCGGTAGGCTACCTACATACAATTCCCGATTTCATACAGGTATTTCATACAAAATACACTCTGGTATTCTTTATGTTTCTATAAATACTTCTGCTGCGCTTTAGTATGGTCCTCATCTTCTACTTACAACTACAACAAATTGCTCTTGTTGCAGAAAAATGTATTAGGAATATTCAAAAAAAGTTACAGCGGCCTCACTACCTACCTCCAAATTAACTGTTTTTAAAGTACTCTATACATAACGCAAATCAACCATTCTACTGCAAATTCATTCAGTACGTTAAAGACAACCATTTATACACAACTTCCGATCCTGTTGCTGCCGCAGAACTTGTGCTACATAGAGGGTTGTAACCAGTTCGTTATGCTAAATGAACTATTTCTGGAAACGAATAGATGATAAATCCCAACACAATTACACAAAGTCAACAATCACATAAATTACGGCGAATGGTTGTTAACAATACATATTAAATTTCCTGTTAAAGTAGTGTACCGCACATAGCTTGAATTTTGCGGAGCATGAACTGACTTCTTGCAGCGATTTTGCAAACATCAATTCCTAAATAGGTCTCTGATTTGCGTGCATTTAATGGTTTGTTTAGTTATTGCACTCCTCTGAAAAACCGTAAAGTTAACTGGTTTGACATCCAGCGGGACTTTTCTGTTTTATCAGGCACACAATCGAGACACACGCGCCTCTGTCTCGTTCTTCGTATTTTTCTGTCATGGTTTTTAGCACTCGTTTTTCCTAGGTCTGCACCAACTAGCCAAACAGGATAAATTTTATTTTTCCTTCTATATAAACTATTATTATATATTATATATATATATATATATATATATATATATATATATATGTAATATATATATATATTATATATAGTATACTAGATATATATATATAGATATATATATATCATAATATATATATATATATAATATCCATATATATATATATATATATATATGGAGAAGAGAGAGAGAGAGAGAGGAGACGCATCAATATTGCTGCCGTTGTCAGCACAACAATGACACGTGGGGGCGTGGTAAACCTTAGGGCTATTTTGCAGGAGCACTTGGTTTCTTTCCACACTGATCAATTTTTTGCACAGTAAAAAGAGGTACATCTTCTACACCAGACAGCGCAGCAAATTCCGATTATCACAGAACTTACCAAATGCCCCTTAGCAAGCGATTGATTCAAAAGTGTTGTCCTTTCGATAACCATCCTGGACTAGGAAATTAACACGCGATATTAAAAGCAGTGCTATCACCAACATGAGAAAAACAAATAACGCGAATGAAACTAGACCGAGGAATAGAAACACGTTGCACACCAACGGGTCCTGACTACCAACTGTTTGGTTTTCGAGCGTGCCAGTATATTTACGCCAAAAAACACAAGAAGGCTTCTGCTGAGCTCATATAACTGCAAACACAAAAAACGAATGGTTGGTTTCACCTAGTTTTGTCTTGTGTTTCTTGTAGTTAAGCTTACAATTAAGTGTAATTATTATCCTTTCGCACATACTCATCGTAAGAGACGTATGACGGCTGTGCTGAGTCGGTAAGTAGAGATGGCCGTGATTAGGGTTGGGCAGACACGCATCGTTAGCCACACGTGAATTTACACAGGCATAATCAGTCGTGTACTAGCATGAAATTTATTGTTGCTTCCCATTGTTTGACTTATTGGCTACGAATAACAATCGGTCGTAGGTAAAGTAGTTGGCTTTCAGCATTCCTTAGGCTCCCCAGTGGTGCAACTCACGGGGTAAATCTGCCGTGTGTTCTTACCCCACTTGCCGGCAACGGCTCAAAGCGTCCCGCTGCCTCCATAACACGTCCCGCTACCTCCATAAGCGTCCCGCTCTCTCCATAGATATGGATAGGCATCGTTCTCATACACGGCCAAGCTCGCACTGTCTATGCGAGCGCGGCGCTTTTCCTAGGCAGGCGCGCGCCCAGTCACGTGGTCAGGTTATAACCCACCAGCGGAGAGTGCATGGTCAAGCCGGCGAAGGCGGCAGCTAGCAAACGCAGCTGTGGCGGAGTGCAGCTCAGGTGCTCACGAGATGCGCTCTGCCGCAGCTGTGTCGCCACTGTGGTCACAAGAAGGCGAAATTGCTGCGACGGCAAATCTCCGCTCGTCTGGGTTATCAAAAAACCTTGATTTAAAATTCGAAGCCCCCTCTGCGAAATTGACCGACAGCATTTACTCCGTAATCGCAGGCTTCAACGCAAAAATGTCTGTGCTAGAAGGCGCCATCGCGAACCTCTGCAACATGGGGGGAAGATAGCTGTTCTTCCTATAAAAACTACAAAAGCCATTCTCCAGGCCTCCTTCGGTGTAAAGTGGTACGGCTATACTCGAACTAAGCGACATCTATCACAAAGTACCTTCTCCAGAGTAGAATAACGAAACTATTGTTAGATTCGTTCGCCAGTAGAGCAGAAAAACTTTTCTTTGGAATGTCACAGATGGTAGCATTGCAACAAGGTGCCTTGGTTGTGATGAATCCCAACCCGATTTTATTAACGATAACGTGACAATACTGACAAAGAATCTACTCGACGCTGGGAGTTCGCATCGACCACCATAGGCAAGTTGTGTTTTGGAAGGACGAGAACTCACCAGGGATTTGCGTTGCAGACAAGGATGACACCAAAAGAATGACGTGTTTGATAGGGATAGAGGGCACAGTAGTGCTAACTTTAAAGATGGTATCATGAAACGCCCCTGAAGGCGAATAGCCATGCATTCAGTGCTACAAACAAGAAGCATCGAAGACCAATCGGTTGCGGCTTGGGAAAAGGCAGAGCACAATGCACGAGGCACGGGCAGAGAGAGTGAAACAGGGCTTAAAGGAGACGCAAGGCGAATGTAACGGGGCAATGCTACTCTGGTGAAACGGCATAAGGCACATGGTCTGGGTACAACACAGAAGCAATGTCTTCGTGAGGCCCTGCCATGGCTTTGGCCGTCATCGCCAAAGCTCTCGGCGGTGGCGGCACCACTGAGTCAGCCGGTTCCGCGCGCTACCAGCATCCGGCGTGCCCAACGGCCCGTTACCGGGTCCGAGGCGCAGCCTAAGCCTCAGGCCGATCCGACTGACCTCCACTGCGCCATCGCAATCCCGCGGCAAAGCGCCGAACGCACGAGAATCGCTACGAGGGCAACGCCGGCATTGTGCATCAGCACCTGTTTTCACTGTGAGGTCGTTCATTTTTACCTGGATGTTGACGGGATGTTTGCGGGCCTTCTATACTTAGCCATTGTAGACAACCACTTGGGTTCTTTCATTTTCGGTAACCATTCATAGTGCCCGTGGTGTGTAACGTATCGCTGTCGGTCCAAATCTGTGTTATGTACCGTCGTCCAAATATTGTGCCCTGTTATGCAAGAAATGCATTAACCGAGTTCAGTCACCTGGTCCGGAGCCCAGAATATTACAAAGGCATGGAATATTATGACTGACTTTTTTTTAACTAAGCAATTCGCCCCTCCATGAATGCCTTTTGTGCACTTCATCGAATTGTGGGGACCCCAACAAACAAAACTGATCACAGAAACAAAATTCGACCACGTATAAAACTCAAGTTTTTTTTTTTCTGCTGGTCATGCAAACATAGTTGTCAAAAAAGAAAGTCCGCTACAGTAAACGGTTATACCTGCCACAGTGTCAATCGGGAAATGCGGAGAGGTCCTGGGGTCGCTGCATCAGTGCAAGCCCGATGTTGGCACGAGTTAATGCCCCAATTTACATTTGTTGACCAAAATTTTAGAATGTCCTGATGGGCATTTCAAGCATGTCAGATGTCTGGTTGCGTATATGAAGCCAGGGGGCTGGAGAGCCTTGTTTTTTTCTTAATATCTCTAAACGATTCTGCTTACCGTCAGTAGGAACCGCACTTCATTTCTATTGAGGGGTCATTTGAACACAAACCTGGTTACAGACAATCCGCACAGTAGAGTACTTGCAAAAATTTAATAGCACGCGTGCATTCCGAAATGTCATCAGATCCCCCACGCAGTTTACGGCAGAACGGGCAACGCTTCTTGAGGTATTCATAAAAAACATGTCTGCCCCAGTGTATGAGCTGTGTTGAAGAGTGCCGATATCAGTACCACTTTCCAAATTTTTGTTTCACGCCGACTAAACAGTGAGTGAAAGTTATTCACCCACACCCTCTCATAATAAAATAACACAAGACAAGCTCGTGCGCTTTCCGTTCACTTATCAGTTCGTCGAATTTATTGGGAGTGTTCAATGAACATGAATCCCAATAAAGATTAAGTAATTTTCAAATCCTCAACGGTTGTTTTAAAGATTTCTTTCCAAAGGAAACCAAAAGTACAAAATGGGATGGCTCACCTTTTACTCAAAAAATTGAAAAAAATTGAATGTATCCTTCCTTCGGAAAAACGCCTGATTTTACTATGCTAATATCATTGAAAATATACAAATAAAATTGACGCCGAGGATAAGGAACCCAAATTAGCGTAATACGAATACCTTTTCCTGCGCCTGAAAGGAACACTAGAAAAAGTGTGGTAGAAACAAATAAGTTAACTGGTAAAATACAACAAACCGCTTGTAGGAAATTGTAATACCCCAAGAAACCATGTGCGAGGCAGACACTGTAGCTGAAATATTATTTTATACGAGGTATGGAATACAACTTCCCTCGCGAGCATGTGGTCGCCACGCTGTCCTTGGCAAACCCAAATGTGGAAAATTTCATTTCACTTTTTCATACTACACCAGGAGAATTACCAATTAACATGGGACCCAAGCCACATACTGCTGCTGGGTTCGATGAGATTCAGGTAGCCCCCTAAAATATGTTAGTGATCTAATCAATTGTATTTTGTTTAACAGAAAAAGATAGCGGAGACTGAAAAATTTCCCGATGATCTAACAGTAGCATGGGTAACGCCAATTTATAAATGAGGAAATGATAATACCGAGAATAAATATTGGCAGATGTAATGCTGCTTGTGTATTACAAAGTGTCTGAGAAAGTTTTAAACGCACGGAGACAAAACGTTTTAGAAAATGTATTAAAATTATGACTTATGGTATGGGTGTAGAAAAAACAGGTCCTTCAAGCTCGCAGTGATCGATACAAAAATGGTGTAATTAGAAACATTCAATGCAGCCTCTAAACTATTCGCATATTTCTTGATCTACTAAAACCATTTCTTAAGTTACACCACAGATTGCTTCTCAGAAAACTTGAAGGTAACGATATTTGTGGTATTCCCCTTGAAATATGTGGAACTTTCAAAATCGGTATCAGTGGGTGTTAGGAAACGTTATACTCATAGCTAAACTCCAAATGAACGATGTTAATCAGGTATCGGGGCTCGAACGGTACCATTTATTCGGGTATAAATTATCTACCTGCGATTCCTGATGCTCCCTAATTAATCATGTAAGCCAATGACACCAATATATTTTTCACGGGTAAGGCATTGACATATTTTGAAACAAAGGTGAGGCAATGTAGCATTGTCTATCCTACAGGCTGTATATCAATAGGTTAAATTAACACTAATAAAACCAAATATGTCATGTTTACACCGATCAATAAACCATTCTATTATACTACAGATTTATCCATCAAAACTACAGACTCAAGTAATCAAAAGCAGAAATATTCAGGGGTTTGTTTTCGAAATAATCTATTATGAAGTACACGTGTGTCAATTGACACCTGTACTGAGACGAACTGCAGGCTCCCTACACAAAATCTGTGATTTCATACCGTCATGGTTAAAAAAATGATTGGTTACCTTCATTTTTCTCTAAGCTTTTTTAGTGCGCCTAAGTATGGTGTACAGCTTCTACACACAACTATAACAAATTGCGCTCGTTGCATAAAAATGTGTTAAGAATATAAAAAAAAACTTCCGCAGGATTCATTATCTACCTCTAAATAACCTCTTTCTCAAGCACTCCCTTCTTTAGGAAAAGCAAATATGCTGCTTAAAAATTCCTTCAGTACGTTAAGGACAATCAATTATAAACTACTCCAGAACACGTTATTGCCGCAGAACGTGTGCTGTATAGACGATAGTAACCAATTCGTCATACAAGAAAAGCTACTTCAGGGGACGCACACATTTTCGATTCCCATATTCATTACGCAAAGTCCACAATCACAGAAAAACTGCCAATGTAAGTCAAAAATACATATTAAAATGCCATGTTAGAAGAGTGCATTGCATATAGTTGGAATTTACTGGAGCATGAGCAGCGATATTGCAGCGATACTCTAAACATCTATTCTAAATAGGTCACTGATTTGTGTGTACTTATCTGTTAGATTATTGATTGCGCTGAACTGAAAATCAGTACAGTGTTGTGGTTTCATATCCTGTGGGAAATTTTGTTTTTTTGTAATTTTTATATGCAAATGAGTCGCATGAAGAGCGTTTGAGGCACTTGACTGCAAATGTATTGTTTGCTGTATTTTTAATGGCTGGGTGTGGGTTTTTCTTGTACGCAACTCTTCGTGGCGACCCCGCTACTATAGAAATTATTGCCTCTTATGCGCTAGACAACGGTCGGTAGAAATAGGTGTAGTGGTATGACAGACTATCCCGCACTGGTCATACCCATCCACGACCAATGTCAACAGTGCAAACTGTGCATCTTGGTGCCACTGACAGAGTGAACTGTGCTTCATGTGAATAGGGCCCCAAAACTAGAACGGTGTACACTGTGTGAATGGTGATTATTTGTGACCTCTACCTTTCTCCTTCCCCTTCGCCATCCTCACTTCCCCACAGGTCTCATGGCCTCTCGCCCTCAATAAAGTGTTTCACTCACTCACTGTTACACAAGGCTGAACTGGGCCAATACTGCATTGTGCTGGCTGGCTATTTGCCACCCGGAGCCGAAACCTCTGTCAGACTCCAAGCCTTTACTCTCGGCTCCCCTTCTCTAAACAAAGAAAGCATCACGATAGAAAAAAAGAAACGAAGCAAACGAACAAAAAATATATATAAAAGAAAGAAAGAAAGACAGACGAAGAAATAAAATTAAAAATTAAGAAATAACGCTTGTCATTGGGCAATACAACTTTATGGGTTTTCAGCGCAAAAAATTTTGTGTGGAAGAATTAGTTGAAGTAAAATTCCATATAATAAGCCGGGCATTATCTATAAAGATAGAACTTGAGGTATAACCCCAATTGCTTCATTGAGTTCGAATCAAGCCTATTTAACACATACGCACGAGCTAAGGGAATGGTAGCATGTTAAGCAACTGTTTTTTATGCCTGTTGCTGCATATTTCAAGGTTTGCGCCCCTATCAACTTTTTGGCTCCTAAAAATGCTGTTTTTATTCATTGAATCTATATTGTGGAGAGCTGTAGAAAGAAAATATACAATGACAGTTTGCTCTTCAAACGTTTAGCCTAGTACCAATGAGCGAGCAGATGACATAAAATTTCAGCTTGTTGAAATATGCACAAGGATATCTGTGGTTGCGAGAACAACTCCATCCGGTTGGAGAGTAGATCCGCACTGCTAATTTCCTGAGGTCTGCGGTTTCCCCGCAACTCCGTTGTATTTATGTACTTGTATTTATCCACGTGGTCGATGCTGCTGGTGTCTGACCTCATCCCGTTACGGTACTCGGAGTCTAAAGATGTTGACAGCTTTGTGGGACTATGCTCATTCCTTTGTTGTATTTTCGAGAACTTTGCTAAGATCGCGAAGAAGATCGCGACGCGAGTGGCCACAGGATAGGCGCAGTATTGGATCAGAAACAGACTGGTCGCGACAGGGCGATAGCCTACGCCAGCCGACTTCTGTCTCCCGGTTAACGTAACTTTTCCATCACGCAACGTAAATGCCTCGCACGCGTCTGCGCAGTCAGCAAAGTCCGGCCATATTTGTATGGGAAATGCTTTGCGGTTATTACTTAGCATCATGCTGTATGTTTGCTTTATTCGCTTAAACATTCGTCCGGACGACTGGGCCGCTGGGCGTTAAGACTCCAGGAGTATGACTATTAGGTGATCTACAGGTCTGGTCGCATGCACCGGGATGCCAACTGCTTGTCTCGTATCCTGTTGATACTCCTGATCAAACGTGGAATGATGATGACCCCTGCGTATTTGCCCTGTCAGACTTGCACGACATAGCCGCCCATCAATGACGCGACCCATCGCTCCGGCTGGTTATAGACCGTCTTAGCTCACAGCCGTTAGACCCATCTCTGCACGTCTTTACACTGCGTAATGGCGTCCTGTTTCGCCGCAACATCTGGGCAGGTGGCTCTGACGCCCTTGTCGCCGTACCTCAGAATCGCAGTCCCGACATACTCTACCAGCTGCATGATGTGCCGACTGCTGGCTGTCTTGGCGTCACTCGGATATACGAGCGTGTGCCGTGACGCCTTTACTGGCCCGTCCTTTACCGGTCTGTGCGAAGGTACGTAACGGCTTGTGACCTTTGCCAGCGCCGCAAGACCCCTAGGTCACTGTTCAACCAATTGATATTCCTTCTGAACCATTCTTCCGTGTTAGATTCAACCTTCTCGCTCCTCTCCCCTTATCTCGCTCTGGTAAAAGGTGGATCGCCGTTGCCACAGATTACACCATGCGTTACGGCATCACACGGGCCCTTCCTACCAGCTGTGCCACGGACGTGACCGATTTTCTACTACACGCCTTAATTCTGCATCATGGTGCTCCTCGTCAGCTGATCACGGACCGTGGTCGGTACTTCTTATCCCAGTTCGTGAACGACCTTCTTCGATCATGCCGCATTAAGCACAACCTCACCACGTCCTATCACCCGCAGACGAATGGGCTCGCGGGACAATTTAACAAGGCGCTCACGGATATGCTCACTTTGTACGTGTCCACCGAGCGCCATGACTGAGACGTTCCTCTCCCTTACGTTACGTTCGCCTACAATTCGTCCCGCCTCAACACTCCGGCTTCTCTTCTTTCTTCCTCTCTTCGGCCGTGGCCCTGCTCTTCCATTGGACACCATGTAGTCTGACTGGACCACGCCCCGTACTGAGTATGCACGTGATCTCACTGGCCAGGCTGATGTGGCCCACCAGATCGCTCGCGCCAAGCTTACGCCGTCGCAGGGAAGCCAGAAGCGCCCCTGCGACGAGACCCACCGTAACGTGTGGTTCCCGCCTGGCTCCCTGGTATTCCTTTGGACGCCTTCAAGCCATGTAGGGCTATCTGAAAAACTACTGTCCTGCTTCACGGACCCCTACGCTAGCACTTGCTTGGTTACTTCTGTGACGTACAAAATTATTCCAGTCACGCCGCGCCGTCAACTCAGTAAGCAGAGTATGAAATTGTGCATGTGCACTCCTGAAGCCCTACTTCGTCCGTGACTAGGTTAAGCCCTCAACTGCTACCGTCGTCATGCATCGGGACGTTGCTTCTACCACCGGGGGTCATATCCCAGGCTCGGTCCCTTGCCTGCCTACTAAAAAAGTAACCAGTGGCCAACCACTCTCTGAAGGCATGGGCCCTCTGGGATAAGTGAACCCATAAGCTAGACAAGCAGAACACGCTCGCTGATGTTGGTGTGCGTGCAGTACCTGGGACATCGCGGCTGCCTTGTCTGTCATTACTATCCCGTTTATTTTTGCAATTACAACCTCTAAATACATCCCCTTCGTTGCAACGTCACAAGGTTGTTGCTTTTTTGCAGCCAGAGCAACTTTTTTGCCGGTTCAGGAGACACTGCCAAGGACCAGTAGAACGTACCTGTCCGGTAAATGACGGAACGCTCGCTGGGAGCGTGGCTCCTCTAGAGATGGGCACCAGAATTCTCACTGGTATTTATTAGTATGAAACTCTATGTTTAACTACTACCTCCCCCTCACACTTTGCCCATTCGTCGCAACCGAACGCGCCCTGCCTCACTCACTTTTGCCAGGAGCTTCCTCCACCGTTGCTTATCCTGACGCGCGTGACGATTCCACCGGAGGTAGAATCACGATTTGCCAACAACGGGATAAAATGGGAGCCAACCACTCGGCGACCAAACGTAGGCTAGTGGGTAAAGCCCCGACGTTTACCACCAGGAACTGCCCCCAAGGTACCACCACCTGCAATGATGGGTTGCGCAGATAGTGTTTCTGACCTGACCCGCTAACTGGCAGAAATACAGCGTATACCGGGAAACGTTAAACAACCTTTGCTCTACAAGCGAAACATCAAAAAGCACCTCCTTCGATAACTTTTACTTCAATGCAACGTAGCACGTTCTCTGTGCAACGTGCACAGCACAGCAACGCACCTGCCACTGCAGCAGTACTTCAGGAACTACTTCCTGAATCTACCCACCTTACATCCATGCAACTTCTCGCTCTTGTGGGACACCTGCAAACAGGTAGCAACGGTTCTCGCGGCACAACTACGCCCATGGTGCCTTCAGTGATGCCTCATGGTGTGAACGGTTCCACAAGCCCACTACTACACGAGTGTGTACTTTGATGCAAATGCAGGAGTCTACCGAGCAATAAAGAAGAGCTCCAAACTCGCCTCGCCATAGGCACACTTCAAGCGTGGGCTCTGCTCTTGCAGCAAACCAACTGAATTCCCCACATTCCAGATTTACTCTTCACCTACCAATCCGGACCGCCGTTGCAGCTATGTATCTAGACAACCTGGTGAAGTGGCGGTGTACATAGCTACCGGTTACCCCGTGACGCCACTGACATCAGTGTCTTGGTGGAGTAAGTGGCAGGAAAGGGTTGCCGTGTTGCTTCGTCTACCCCGCACAGACGTGACCCTAGTGTCATGCTACGTGTGTGCACATAGCTGCAGTGCAGATAGATTAGGAATAGGCTGGTTTGTTCTCGTTATTTGCACGTACCTTGGGGGCCCTCTGCTCTTCGGCAGACTTTAGTGCCCCTCATTAGACATGGAGCACCCTTCGTCTAGTTCGCATGGTAATAAAGTGTTAGCCACACTCACATCAACAGTTTGTGCTCCTAATTGATCCGCACACGGCAACACGTCACTGGAACCATCATCGCGTGTTCTCCTCATTTCCAGGGCCTGTCTCGGTGGACGGTGTGAATCCGGTTTCGTGTGACCGTGAGCCAGACTGTTCGGGTAGTGATCACTATCCTAAACGTCTTTGTTCGGCTCCAGTATCCCAACGATGCCTACCGCTCCACTGCCATGCCGTACTGACTGGGACCTCCTTAGGTGGATATTAGACAACTGCCTACCCGGAACCCTATGTGCTGCAGTGCCTGCTGTATGTACCGCGCTTAAAGGGGCAACGTGAAAAACATGAATGGCAGAGTCTACGCCCGTACCTGACCTGCCATTTTTTCGTTGATTGGCAGCTGGTCGTCCTGCTGAGACGGCCATGAACACGGTCCCAGGGTCGACCGAATTGCGAGCTTCCTGAAATCGTGCCGCAGCTGCTGCCCACAGGTACGAGAATTTACACTCTAGACAAAGGTGGCAACATTGGTGCGCATCCGCTTAAACCATCATTAAAAACTTCTTCCATCTGAGGCACATGGCGCAGCATAAAAGCGGGGGCACGACCCCCGGACTCGGCCCCTAGTGTGTGCCTTGCTTTTGAAACAACCCTAAAACAATTTGCACTACATCTAACCAAAACGTTCTTCCCGCGTTCGACTAGGCTCCACCGCAATTCATCCGCCTATCACATCTTCCTCGTGAAGCAACTGCGCCCCCAGAACAGATGGACATTAATTTCAATCCAGCGCCATTCCTAATTGGGCAATGTCTGGCTGCCATCGACCAGACGGAGGTGCGCACAGCTCTATAGAAAAAGTTTATGTTATGTGAAGTGTTGAAGAACGCTGATGGCCCCGCACTTCAGTGGATGTTTGACTCACTCAATGCCATCTGGGCCTCGGGGGAGCGGCCAGATTCCTGACAACATGCGGATTTATTACCGATACCGAAACAAGACAATATAGTGGATCGCATGAGTAATCTCAGGCCGATTGCATTCACATGCACAATGTGCATGCCGCTGGAACACAAGCGCTGGAACCTATGCCATCATTATGGCATAGGTTCCAGACGAGTGTCTGGACGAGTGTCTGTCTTGGGCTACTTATACCCAGAAATTTTGATTTGTCTGTCTGTCTGTAACTAGATTCAGCCACCCGGCCAAAGTAATATTGCTTACTGCGCAGTAGTCCTATACACTCCCAGCCAAATGTAAACGACTAAGCCCAGTTTATGTGTTCATGCTTGTCAACATTGTTGAACAAGAACAAGACATTACGCGAATATAAGACAGGAAACTAGTACACAAAGCACATTTACAGTGTTTCTTTATTAAAATTCACGAATGCTTGTTTTTTTATAGCAAATGATATTCTATATATGCTGCAGAAAAACGACCCCTTGTGGTTCTGTTGCCCGCACCACCTCCTGGCGGCATATGAGAAATCACACGGCAACACCAAAGAAAGGTTCCACTACCTAGGTTTCACGTTTTGCTTGGAACGCACGTGGAGCATGGCAACGCGGTTCAATAAACCTTGATATCAGCAGCGTCGATTCACGCGCGTCTCCGCCGTAATGCAGCGCTGGCACCGTGGAACCCCGCTGTCGCAGTGGAACGCTGTAAATTCCAATGGCCTTGAAAAACCTTAGTGTGTTTACCTTGGAAATGGAGCGACGGAACAGAAACAGCATGAGAGGTGAGCGGGAAAGCAAAGAGGGGTATTTCATTGGCAAATATGTACAAAGACAATCGTTTTTTGAAGTCATTTGCAATGAAAGGAGCAGATACGCGGGCAATTTTTAAAGGAAAACCGCGACTATCGCTTATGTATTTATTTATTGCCTAGTATTTTGTGTGTATTATTCAACAATGTTGAGAACTATGAACATTCCACGCGTCATAGACCTTTATATTTGGCTATGGGTATACCGAGCAAACCACTGACATCTCTAAGACGTCCCACAAAAATCTAAATGTCTATCTGCCAGCAGTGTATCTAGTGGATATCCCAGGTAGGTACAAAGTTTTAATCAAAAGTTTCGGATGTTAGGAATACGTTGCTGGTGCTTCAGTTTTGGATTATATATAGATATATTTTACCAACGTACTTAAGATGTTTCTCGTACGGCACGAACGTACTGATGAATGACCTATTTTAGACGTTTAAATAATTGTGACAACGCATACATTTGTAATACTAACTGCATGCCGCTGACCTGTCCTAACATTAAATAAGCGAGTTCACTTATCCATGAGCACAACCTCTGCATGGAAGCATATAAGTGTGCAAGCAGTTTCGAATCGAACTCAAATCCTCTACAATTTCTGGAAAATTTTGAAGACTATAAACCTACTTTCAACAAAAGCACGTAGGTGTATTGTAATACCTGGCTGCTGCACCAGCATAATTAAGCACAATTAAGATACTTGCCTTATGCCAAAAGTGTAGATGGGACAAACCTATCTTTGAAAATAGAGTAGACTCTCGATAAACAGAACTTCAAGGGAGCTAAAAAATTAGTTTCGTTTAACAGGAGTTCCGTTTACTGAGAGAGATAAGTGGAAGTGCAAATTCATGTGCGTACACACTCTTAATACCATTCCATGCAACTCTAAGCACTAGGTGAATGTGGCTGATAGTTTTTCAGAAAGCAAGAAAACTACAAGAGGTTTAGGCACAGCATTAACAAAGTTGACTGTGGCAACAATGAGTAGCTGTGCACTACAAAATACGCCAATTATTTTTGTTTGAGTTCCTTGCAACTGCATCTTCATGGAGGCTAGAGCCCTCAACTTCGCGAGTGTTTACAAGCCACCGAATTTAGAAGACGGCAATGTGGTAATGAAGGACGAATAGCACAATGATGGCACGAAGGAGGTGACAGGAGGTAAGCCCTATAGCCTCGGCGTCTAGAATAGAGACCGAACGACTGGAACAAGAACTGCGATGTTGCATTCGTTGCGCTGACACGGCTAATCGTCTTACGAGACCAACGATGCTAAAAAACATGGAGGAAGAAAAAAAAAACAAAAACGAAACAGCCGGAACCGTAAAAAGCTGATTCTGATGCCAATGGATTTTCCAAGTTTCATTTCTGGTTTCGTTTACACGGTGACGCAGAAATTTTAGTTCAGATTACCGAGAGTTTTGATACATTATCTGAATACAAAACCAACCAACTTACAGGCTGCTGTTCCGTTTAAGCGGCAATTCCGTTTAAGCGATTTCAGTTTATCGAGATTGTACTGTATAAAAATGAGTAAAAACGAGCCAAAGTTACTTTGAAAATATTTCATAAACCCTTTGCCACATTTCAACTATTTAACGGAGCAAACACCACTAATGAGCATATAGTCCTCCAATGCAAACTCACGTTTCCTAATAAAGCAGTGACAAAAATTACTTAGATCAGTATATTACAATTATTCCGCATTAACTTCGTGCACTATAGGCTACAACACAACTTTGTATTGCAGCTGCACCGCAGCTGTAGACAAAAAGTATGGGCAAAACAATTTTGGTTGTGAGGGGGAGCAAAGCGAAACTGCTTAGAATTTTATGTGCCATTAAAATGCTTATTACAAGAGGCCGAAATCAACAATATTCAACAGTTGGAGCTGTGCTGTGCTTCTACAGATTGGTGCATTGGCATGTCACAGTGCCAGGAAATCACTGCAGACTCAAGTTGTTGCCTTACATTAACTGCACTTTGTGAATTAGGCATTTCATTACTATATGGTGATCAGGTTAGAGTTGTTGATATGACACATATCAAGCTCACTTCTATGAGAATATAAAGCACTGTCTTGCTGAGATAATGCATTTTACATTCTCAGCTTAAAGGTTCATACAAAGTTGGTAACTGCTCCTTCCACCTGCGGTAACATCACCCACGATAGTAGGAGTGCTACCAAACGAAATCACATGAGCAAGTATAGTTGTTAAATCTCTCGTAGTTTATTTCACTCTTTCTTGGAGTGCCTAAATGAGATGGGGCATTCAGTTGGTCACTTCTGAGAGCTCCGGAAAGTTGAAGCACATTTCCATTATGAAAGTTTGGTGCATATCCCTCAGATTATGAGCACTTTACGCAGAGTACACATGACCAATGAGTTTGAAGTGAGAGCACACCAAGATATGGCTGCAGTGTGCTGAAATAAGCTGAGCTATCTACGCTGAATGTGCCACACCACCATAGTTGCCTACAGCTCTAAGATTGACCCGGCACATGGTTGGGTGCAATGTCCCCCACTGGGATTGCGGGAACTTGCACGTTGACTGCTTCCGAACCTAAGAACCGGTGCCACTAACCAAATGCCCTTAAGTTGTTTCAGGTTTGTGATGAGTCTTCTGCAGACATCAGGACGTTTTTCTTTCTTGCTACTCGCCGAGTTCCACCTTTTTTTCTGAAAATGACAAAAAAAAACAAGCTCAATTTTTATGGAAGCACACTCTCAGATTCCTTTTATTGCATGTTTTTTTCCCCATATTCACGACTTGACTTCTCGATGACTCTTAATCAAGGTTAGGCTTCTCCAAGAATAATAATTAATGTCTGATATGTCTTCGCAATATCACATTAAATCATTGACCAAATCTCTGTCATCAACTGCGGGTGCTCTACCACGGTGTTGTCATTTTATGCCTGAGAAAGAAAAGCTACAGATTTATAGGGCATTATTTGTGTCAGACTTAAATATTTGCAGTCTGGTCTGGGTACAAGTACACTAGAAAATAGAAATAACATTTATCGCCCACAGAACAGAGCAGATCGTTGCATTGCAAACCTACCGAACTTGCACACAACACAAGGCTTCTTTCTTAAATATAGAATTATAGGAATTAATAGTGCGACAAACTTGTATGATTTTTGACTGCATCATTCTTGGTTATTTAATCATAAACCACAGCATTTTATCAAAATATTTTCGCAACTGACAGTACAACACACTGATTGCCACACCCGCAGCTCTGACAAGCGGGCTAACTACAATTTTCAATCACTAGCATACCGTATTCCTGCTCTGCTCAACACGTTGGAAGACGGGAGTACAAATATTAATGCGCTCCCTCCGCGCCAAGTGCCCGAAAATTTTTTAACCCATTGAGAGAAATGTTCCGGAATGCTCAGGGTGGTTTATATTTGTTTTGATGCGTGAGTTTGCCAAAAAGTCATGTTTTCTTCTTTGTCAAAAAAAGTTGCTATATAAACTTGGAATATCACTATTACAAGGTCATATACAGTTGTATGAAAAGCCTTTTAAAGAAACAATAGTGTGCCTATTTCTGTTACATACGACACCAAAATGAGCTGTATAAGGTCTTAAACTATACAATATTTCAGAATCTCCCGTCTGTATTTTAGGAATTACCCCTTTGCTGTGTATTTGTGAAGCCCTGCTGCCTTGTACGGGCCCCCAGGTCCCCTAAAGTGGTCACAGAGCTGCTTTTTGCTTCGGTAGCCCCCACACCTGTTGGAAATAAAATTCTGATTCTGATTCTGAAAGATTTGAACAGTATATGCGACATTTAAAACTTTTGCGGAAAAAATTAGGTGCAGTAAGAACAAGGAACTCAAATGAGCTTTCTTTGATAATATGCAATTCTTTTGAAGCAAGAACCGTTTTGAGACACACGTGGAGCCCTATTTCCTACAAAATAAGTAATGACAGGTATACAACACAACACAGCTTTTTTATGCCTTTTTGGCCTTTCTGCTTCTTTGTGTATCTGTGCTATGCATCTTGACACATCCTTTATGTATCTTTCCCTTTTAACACAGGTAAGTAAATGTTTCCTCCAGTAAACAGACGCCAAAGTCTGTCTTTTTGTGCTACCATTCAATAACGTGCAGCCTTTGGCAATTGCGCAGGCAATGAAAACTCTTCAGTGTAGTGTATGTAAACAATACCTGTGACTAAATTTGTCCATATACTCACAGCGCAGCACCCAAACTCCCCATGAACTTTCCCACTTTAACAAATATACAATAGCCAGGTTTCATGCAGGAAAAACATCGTTAATCTTGAGATGAGAATTACACAGGTACCACTCAACTACCACAGCCTTCTTATAGTTCCCTAAGTACTCTGACCGGCAGTGAGGAGCCTATGTTGTGACTGCCAAGGACTGACAGATTGACTGAGCTTGTGCTTGTGTATTCTCTCTTCGTCCTCGTCTTGTTAGCGCGTTTTATCTCATTATGTGTCACCAACAGGCCCAAACCTCATCCCTCTTGGACTGACTGAAGTTTGAGAAGGGTCTGCCATTTTTAAAGATACTTCCACTAGGTAATGCTGACCAGCTTGCTCCCAAAGATTGAATCGCTGCCTCTATGACAGACATATTATAGAAAATGTATTGTCGCGACTGCGAAGGGATGAGGATGGACACATCCAAACGCTACAGCGCCGTGAACCCGAACTAGGGTTCCCGTTTATTCTTCGCTTGTGGCCTAACACTGCAGTAGAGGCGCCTGGCCAGCACTCATCAGTGGTGGCTCAGCCCGACAGTATCACCACAGTATTGTCTGTGGATTAAGTGAATGTGGATGCGAGTGCAGTGGAGAGTGGTCCACTAACGACTAAGGCCATCGTTCCTCAAGTCAGAAGTGAAAAACAAGTCGCTCTCAGTGATGACAAGGAAGTGCAGAATGAAGCTCTAGGGCGGCTGCACGCTTGGAAGTAAGGACCGAATTGAATATCGCTTGTCTCTTCATAACCTTTTAGCGAGGTGAACAGAAGGTCTTCTAACGCTCCTACGTTTTAAAGCAAAAGGACCTAAAGGAGCAACAATCTGAGAATAGTGCATCAGTTGTCACTGCACAGCCAAGCATTTACTGCTAGCTTGTTCCAGAACGACAGTTGCCATAAGATGGCATTTTGACATCGATATATGAAGTTGTACATTTTACTTCACGAGCAGGAAAGAAAACATATAGCTCGTATGGAGACCAGACAAAAGATGAAAGCAAATACAACTTGGGAAAGACACTTTCGAGTTCATTCTGCAACTGCCATGCTCACCTGAAACCAATGTACCAATTGTGTGCACTACAGCCTGTGCATTCGTTGTAATGCCAGCTGTTAACGCAACCAGTTGACACTATTAACCAAAATATATGACAGCATCACAGCTCCTCAAAAGGTGCAAGCGGAAAGAGCCCACAACAATGCAGCAACACAAAATCAGTGAGAGCTACATTTCATATTGGCAATGCTATCACGATTTCTCTACGGCAGAAGCCAACTTTTTCAAAAAATTCTTGAAGGTCAATCAAACTTGGATGCTTGGCAGCCAACACTGCATTATGAGGAAAGTGCTACATTGCCCGTTTCAGAGCTACCTGAAGCTGCCTATAAAATTAATTTTTCAGGTAGCAAAGTAAAATCGGGGCACAGCAATCTGCGAGGGCCACCATTTTATATTGGCAGAGAAGGGTCCACTGTTTATATATCACTGAACTGTTAGCTGCGTCGTTTCCTGACATGATTATTTTGCTCATTTATTTGGAATACACACAAAATTCGACAAATCACCGAACACCAACTGCATCCACAGGAGGCGTATAACTACAGAGTCAACCTTGCAACACTTTTTAAAACCGCACAACAGTCAGCACTCATTTTGTTACTGGCCGTTGTCACTATAAGTGCGCGGATGCGGAATGAGGCCGACACGGCACAACGATGAGTGTGCCGAAACAATGCACGCCGCAGTAAAAATTGCGAACATTGTCCGCTGTAACTGCTAACATGCAACTGGGTCGCCAAAGTGGCGGAGCATGATTACAAGGCTCTAGGCACAGCCCTACTATTATAATCGCGCCGTGCTAGTTGTGATAAACATGTGGCTGCATTCTACATGAATTAAAACGATACTGGTATTACTGCAAATGGCAACCTTCCTTGCTACTTGATCTGCGTGGCAGAAAATGCTACTTGTTAAGTCAGTTGGTTTTGAACAGGTGTAACTGAAGCTATGGAGTTTAATGTAGTAGCTGGTAAGGGCCACAGTGAAGGACGCGAGAC
>JABSTR010002026.1:0-37883 GCA_013339765.2 Haemaphysalis longicornis | reverse complement strand
TCTAAAGCGAATTCTTACGACGTGGTGTAATGCCTAGGGCGTTGGATAGCTGCTGGTGAAGTCAGGTTCTATGCAATCGGGCTGTGTTTTAATTGCTCTACATTCGGGGGGCACGTTAAATTTCCGGTACATATTTTTTTCTCGCAATGTCGTGATCTCTCTTTGAGACCCAGTTTTGACTATTTTGATTTGCAGCCGCGCGGAGAGTTCGCTAATTGATAAAAAGTACAAAGTCGTACTAGTTGGTTAACAGGCGCGCGGATCACTGCAGGTGTTTGGAACATGCACAACTTGCTTCCGCGAAACGACTAAATTAGAATCATGTGCGATAAGAGTAAACAAAGAGGCGACACAGCGTGCGCCGATAAGATAACGTCGTGAGCTCGCTGCTTGGAGCTGTCAAAGCTGCAGGAGTTCTGCCATTCACCGACTTGAGTGTCAAGTACGTCGAGCTGCGCGCGGGTGCTGCGCAGATGCGCATTTGAGGCCTGCTTCAAGCGCGAAGCAAAAAACGATGTTCCAAGCTAATTGAAATGAAGGATTCATTTCAAACATGTATCTTGGCAATATTAGCACCTAAACAGAGTATTAAAAAGGGCAGGTGGATGTTCGAGCAGAGTACATGGGCAAGCGCGCCGACAGAACGTACGCCACGCGCATGCAATGCGGCTTCATCAAAATGAAAAAGCAAGCAGCTGCTGACCTGGAAAATAGTTGTTTTTGAGCGAAGTGCTTTGGGCAAACTTGAATGGTGGGTGTCATATTTTTTTCCAATCCGTAGGTCCGTGTCTACAGCGCCTAGCGAGGTTCGTCGTCTGCTTCTCGCGGGGAAGCGGTATAAGTATGCATTGCTGTACTCCAATCGCGCCGTCACACCGAAGGGGACGCAATAAAGCTCTTTACACGTCCGCTTTATCGTCTTTGGGTCTTCTTTCGGCGGTACCACGACAACTACACACTTACGACGCTTAACAGGCGTGCCGCGCCGTGGGAAGTCACAAGCGGACCTGATTAGGGCGATTCTTGCGAAAGCCACTAGGGACGAGCACAAACATGGAGTAGCTAATAGGATGCGTGTGAATGCCTGTTGGGAATTAGGACAAATGTTCAAAGGTTCGGGGAGGGGGTAGTGCGTATTTTTGGATGGCTTGGCCAGTGGTGTATATTTTTACGTCGGTGCTCTGTGTGCAGGGACAGTTGCCCGTTGCTTGAATTCCTCCGATTTCGACGCTGGTCCATGCCCATTGTTTTAAAGCAAAGCTTTTGACTTACCCCCCAAAGGTTCTTTCGCGACCGTTGGTGTCACCAGAAAACTCCAGCGAATAAATAAAGAATTTACCGCACCGCCGGGAATCGAACCTGGAACTAATAGACTAACAAAGCGAGAGCCCGTTGTCCTACCGATTTAGCCACGAGCCCACGCGAAGACGGGGAAGACAGGTGGTGTACTCACCAAGCACATCTACGGGTTTACCCCCTGCGTTCTCGCTGAATGCCACGTGAAAGCGTCACGCGACACTCACGCCCGTCTAGTGGCCCTGTGCGCACCTTGCTCATGTGCTAAGAGTTACAAAAAATAAAGGAAGCTCACACCAATGCAGGCATCTCACTTCTAGTACGCCAATGTGCTAAAGCCTGTGGCCTCCAGTGTTCACGTAAAAAATCACAACTCCTCGTCGTCCGCCCTCACGCCAAACCAAGGAATACATTCAAATACTCCTTGATGGCCAGGCCATCACTCCAAGCCCCAGCATCAAGATCCTGGGCCTACATCTTGAGGCTAACACCAAGAGTGACGTCTCCTTGCAACGCCTCAAAAACAGCATAATCAAATCATACACATGACCAGGCGAGTTGCCACCAAGAAGCGAGACCTAAAGGGAATCCGGTACCTTTCGATTAATTAAAGCTTTTGTCCTCTCGAGAAGTCACTTACGCCAACCCCCTGTCTTCTTCTCGACAAGGAAGACATAGAGATGCTTTATATAATGATTAGAAAGGCGGTCGAGCAGGCCATTGATCTTCTCATGAGTGCGTCCACACAGATGCTGCTTAGCACGGGGCTCACAACACGGTGGAAGAGCTGATAGAAGGCCATCTTTCTAACCAGAAGGTCCGACTCAGAACTGCGATGGGTAACCGCATGCTTCACCAGATTGGCTGGGCAGCCCAGAATGTCACTCCTCTTGACGTACTCCCAGACTCTTGGCGACTAAAACTAAAGATGCTCCCTTTGCTTAGAAATATGAACCCCTCACTTGACGAGGGTCACCGAAAACACGGGCTCAAGCGCTAAACACCATCCTCGGTGGGGATCATGCAGTTATCTACACAGACGCCTCCAAACATCGAGGGCAGCAATACGCCATCATCGTGGCTACCTCCAGAACCAACCCCCTTGCGTGTACCTCGCTTTGGACCCAAGAAATGGCGGCAGCAAGAAGAGGCAGCCATCACCTTGGCTCTCGCTCAACCAGGGGTTCGGAGGCTAGTCACCGATTACCAGCAAGCCTACTCGAATTACCAGTCGGGTTGGGTGTCCTGACCTGCACTGCGCGTGCTAAAAAACCACTCCCCAAACGGTTCCATTCAGCTCATCTGGACACCCCCCCCCCCCACGCTTCAATGGAGGGCAAGAATACGCCCACAACAAGCCTGCGCTTTTACCTCCCGTGCTATGGAGCTGCACGAGACAGTCACCCGCTTGTCACGTTGAGATAGATAACCCAGCATTATCGCCTTCTGAGACAGACCGTACCTTCGCCTTACCCTGACCTTTCCAGAGAACAACAAACTACCCTACGGCTCATACAATCCGGGCTCCTTCCCACAGCCTACGCGTCTTCACTTAATGTATCCGAATCGCTACGACGCTTGAATGTAAATTTTGCTTAGAAGTAGGAACACTCCGCCCGTAATCGGGGTGTGCGACTTTAGCCCTGAGCACCCTCCTCTCTTTCCGTCAACTAGCCAACAAGAGCAATGGGAGATGCTGCTGTCCAGGCCCTCTCTACTACTCAGCTTCAGCGGGTGGACAGAACACAGGCCGCGCGGACTGCATATGGGCCCCACAGAAGAAGGAATGGACTCCGCAGGGCTGCACTCTGGCCGTTCAGAAATCTGAACAGAAGTATTTCTTCCTCCTCCTCCTTCTCTGCCGCAAATCTCATCGCCTCCATCCGTGGCGCAGAGACGGAGAAGTCAGATCGTCTAACAGCGGTTGGAGCTTGCTTTAATTTTATAAAAAAAAGTTTCCACTCTTGTGCTACACCAATACAACTCAACAAACACCGTTCATGCATCATGCATTGATTTAACCTTACCAAGAATATCTCTGAAGTAATAAATGGTGTGGTTAAGTGCATTTCACTTCTCTCTGGTTTTGCTATTTGTAGAGCGATGTGAGTGAATTTAGTGACGGCGCATGGGTAATCGTTATAGGTGCCGTTTACAGCTTTGCTTTCCAACCACATTCACGGGGTGGATTGGCGCGATTGTTTTTACGGTTACTGGCTTCTTGCTAGATGTGTCGTTCATTTGAACGACACATCCCAAGACTGGTTACCCAAGACAGGCTCAAATCATTTGAAGAAGACGTCATGAACCATGACTGGTCGTCTGTGCTTCACAAACAAAATGTAAATGATCTGTACAATGAGTTCATTCAAGCCTTTGTGCGCATTACGCACGTTATTTTCCGTTCACAGCGTTGAAGTTATTGAAAAAGATACGAAGCCTTGGGTGACTCAAGAACACATAAATATGATAAAAACTATAAATCGCCTCTATCATTCTTTTTTGCGAACCCGTTCGGAGGCAAAGCTAAAACAGTTCAAACGTTTCAGAAATCACCTGAACACGGAGTTGCGGCGTTCAAAAATAAATTACTATCAACATATCTTTGGGCATATTACTCGCAACTCCCTGATGTTGCTTGGAAGACGATAAACGATGTCCTCGGTCGGAATACTAATAGGTCTGCTGTGAAAATGTTAACTGTGGGGCAAGCGTGAACTTAAAGGCAAAGAACTTGCGGACTACTTAAATAATCACTTAGTTATAACAAATGCAACCGATAATTGCCACCAGATATCAGCAGTCACAATAGCAGTTATATTGATAGTATATTTCTTAAACCAACAGACGAACATGAAACCACAACACGTTTATGATTTTGTGAAATAATAAGTCACTAGATATTGATAACATTCAAATTCTACCTATTAAATATGTCTTGCCGTTTATCACTTACCCACTTGCTCACATCTTTAACTTAGCAATTGAGTCTGGCATTTTTCCAGATGCCATGAAAAGGGCCAGAGTATCAGTTATATACAAGGGGAAGACAGGAACAATGCTACAAATTACAGACCAATCTCTGTTCTACCTGTTTTTTCCAAAGGCCTTGAAAAATTATAGGTTCCTGATTAACAAACTTTTCGAAGCAAGAAAAGTGTGAGTCTCAATTCGGCTTTCGGCAGGAAAATCCACAGAATTGTCTTTATTGACATTAAAAGAAAACATCATAAGAAACATTGAACAAAATTTGAATACAGTAGGTCTCTTTCTGGACATCAGTAAGGCTTTCGACGTAATTGACCATGGCGTTTTTACTGCTAAGCTTGCACGATACGGTATTCGCGGAAAACCTTTGGCCTTGCTTGACTTTTACCTGCATGACCGACAGCAATGCGTTTTAGATGCAAAGCATCTCTTAATCGACCCTCCGTCGTCCAGTGTCCGCACCTCTCCTCCTCTCCACAACAGCTGTGATAACGCCGCTCTCTCTCCCCTCCCCCTCTGCACACGACCTGTGAGCTAGCGCGCGCTGCTCCTCCTCTCCACACCACCTGTACGCTACGCGCGCTGGTCCTCCTTTTCCCTCTCCCCAGCAGCTGTCCAATCACGCGCATGCGCGCTGCTCCTCCTCTCCACTCCCTCTGCTCTGCAAATAAATCCCGTCCGCGCTCCGCTCAGTTGCTTCTTCGGTACTGCGCAGTCCAGATGACTGGAAATGGACGCCAACGATTCTGTCAGTGAACTGGCTGGCGCACCTTCAACTAGCGTCAGCCAGCACACTGTCAGAACTGCGAGCACCTCCGAAGACAAGGCTGCACAGAGGAGAGCTCGCGACGCCGAACGCAAACGGCAGCGTCGAGCAGCGGATTCCTCGCTTCGAGAACGAGAAGCCGCTTTGAAACGCCAGCGGCGAGTAGCTGATCCAGATGGCGTTCGGCAACGTGACAACGCTTTGAAACGCCAGCGTCGAACAGCGATTCCTCGCTTCGAGAACGAAAAGCCGCAAAACGTTCCCCACTATTCGATAAATAAAGAAGTCATTTAATACGCTACTACACGTGTCTTTACTCTAACAACCAATTAACACGCTACTACTCCACGGCTTTGCATCCCCTCAGGGTTCCCACGTGGGAAGATGGTGTAATTGTTTATTAATAACCACAAGTCATCTCTCTACCTGTCTCGCAGGGAGTACCTCAGGGTAGTGTATTGGGTCCCCTTTTATTTATTACTTACATAAACGACATTGTCCAGATTGATGGCGAAGTTAAATTTATGATCTACGCTGACGATACCACTTTTACTGTCTCGGGTTCTAATCTAGATAACATAATTGTAAAATGCAATGAAGTTTAACAAGGTATCTTTATGGTCCAAAATGAATAACCTCAGAATTAATCCAACGAAAACGGAGGCCATCATCTTTCGTGCTAAAAACAAACAACTATCTTTTTCTCATCAGCTAAATTATGAACACCAACCACTTTCCATTGCCAGTGACCACAAAATTCTAAGAGTATATTTTTCTTCAAACTTAAAGTGGGACACTCAAATCGACTTTCTTAGCAAAAAGTTGTCGGCAGTTACAGAACTACTATCGCGTTGTCGTAGTATCCTTCCGCTAGAAGCAAAGTTTCGAATCTACTACGCCTTATTTTATTCATATTCAAATTACTGAAGTTTGGTCTGGGCTACACCACTAAAACCAACATGAATAGGATTGTCACCATACAGAAAAGAATTGTTCGAAAATATCAAATCTAAATCGCACAGACACAAACCAGAGAAGCGTTTGAAGTGCATAATTTTCTATGAGCCGATAAAATGTACAAGTTTCGCCTATTGCAAATGTTCAAGTTTTCATCAACTAAAAATGTTAATCACCTCTCCTTTCTGGCATCGTTACAACCGTACTCACAGGCTGTCAAAGCGTGCTGCACCGATATATCGGTGGTACCCCACTTCCGTACAAATTACAAGTTTCAATCATAAGCTCATAATATTCCCATGACTGTAAATAAACACCAAGAAACTACTGGATACAGCAGGACGCAGCTTCGAAAATACATGGTGCAATTGTAACAAAAAAAACTCTAGAGTGTTCAGTCATTATTGTATCTAGCTTCCGTGTCCGACCTGATTGTTATGTACAGTGTGTACATCATGTTTGTTGTGCGTTTGTAGTTGTTGCATTGTGATTATGTATAGTGTGAATGAATTTTCTGCGTGAGAATGAATCTAAATTTTTATTCTTATTTCTGATCGAGTCAAAAAGTTTGTTTGTTTTCCTTTCTTCCCGAATTTGCTTCTTTATGAAATATTTTTGTGAAACTTGAGCAAAAACGTGTCTTATTCCAGCTGTATTTATCTACCTTGTCTGCTGTGCCTTGTAACGGCTTCCTGGCCTTTGTCAAGCTGTTCAAGCAGCTTTTAGCCAGAAGTCGTCCAGTTGATTCTGGGAAAAATAAACTTGAATTGAAATGAAATTTGGTGTGCGTCTTATTTCTTCGTTATGTATGCTGCTCTTATTTTTCTGTCGTGTCGTCTTTTCGCTGTTCATTTGTCTTGGGATGGGTACTACGGTTGGTTGCGGTCTCTTGGCTGATTGTTTCTTTTTTCTTGAAGGATATCTGGTGTCGAATTTCAGTAGTCGTAGGAGGATGGTGCTTTTATTGTCGAGCTAGGAGATTGTGTTAGAGTGCTACTACGATGCTTGTCCATGTTACATAGAGTCCGGTGTTTTGGGTTTGATTGTTTGGAGGTGCTCATCGTGAGCTGCATGGCGAGCTGGGTGGATTTTTTCGAAGCGCGTTAAGCTTCGCGTGGTGTTGCTTCGATAGCGTATGATACGGTATGGCGTATCTAATACGTGACGTATTGAGTGCGTCGTCAAGTTGTAGGAGGTCGGCTTCTCTGAGGTCACTATGCCTTGGGCGATTCTTCTGCTGACTCGGAGGAGCTGTTTCCTTGTCCTATTATGTTAGCTACCGCCGCGTCCGCTTTTTCAGCGTTGTGCATGTGTAGACCGAGAATTTTTGTCACCTTGGACGTTCGTATGGGTCTGTTGACGATGTTTAGATGTATCGGAGGTGGGTGCCATCTTGACTGATGTACTGCCAGGAAACTAGACTTTTGAGGGCTACACCTTAGTCCGATTCCTGCAGCTGCCGTTTGAATGCATTCAGTGCCTCTCGTAGCGTATCCAGAATATGTCTAACCGACCCCTCAGTGACCCATTAAGTTATGTCGTCTGCATACAGGAGGTATCGAAGTCCTTGGACGTCTTTAAGATCTCGATGTGCTTTCAGCGTGGCTAGGGGGAGAATAGTGTCGGTAAGATTTCTGCTCCCTGAGGGATGCCTTTTTAGGACTGCCTAATTTCTTGGGATTGATTAGGATTGGTCGCCCATCTTTATAGTAAGTGTTCTGTTTTGTAAGAATTGGCCGACGCAGTCATATATTGCTGTTCCACAGTTTGGTTTGGCCAGTTCCTGCAATATGCCTTCGCGGGTTACATTGTCGAACGCTTTTTTGCAGGTCCGCAGCTACTATTGCTCTCCCTTTCGATGCACAGGATTCTCTTATTACCTCTTCATATGGCGCTAGGAGGATGTCTTTTGTAGATAGTGTGGGTTGGAAGCCTAGCAAATCGAAGGGGAGGTGCTGGTGTTCTTCAAGGTGCATTTGTTGGCGCCGCAATATCATTCGTTGAGGAGAGCTGGCAGGCGTTGGATGCGAGTGTGATGGGTCTTAGGCTGAACATGTTGATTGCTTTTCTTGGTTTTGGGATAAAAAACATCGTTCGTGTTTTCCATTCGGCGCGTAGGGGAGAGTCTTTTCCGTCCATATGTTGTTAATCAGTTGCAGCAGCCATTTTGATCTTCACCGCTGAGGTTCCGGAGGCACGGGTTCCTAATTTGGTATGGTCCCGGTGTTTTGGCCAGTTCACAGTCTTGCATAGGGGCTTTTAGATAATTGAGAGTGAAAGGCGCGCCAAGATTCCCGTTTTTGTTGCCGTTGTAGTCTCGGTATTTGGGATTGTCGTGTTGAGGAATGTGCTTGCTTCGCATTTAGCTCTTCAGGAGTTTCTGAGGGTCGCCGTGTTCGTTGCTTAGTTGTGCTATTTTTTGCGTGTCGCTGTTCTTCGATGCAGTCGGATTGAGGAGGTGTCTGAGTTGCCACGTTTTCTTAACGCGAAGCTGTCCCTGCAGGCTTTTGCATAGGCCCTGCTTCTTTAGGGGTTGATTAGTGTGGACGTTCAGTTCGTTGATCCTCTTTCTTGAGGAACGGTTGGTCTTGGTGCGTTTCCATCTTTTAAAAAGGGCTTTCCAAGCTTCCCAGCAGTGAAGTAGGGTGTTTGTCGGCCGCCGGTTCTCCGTGCTGTGCCGGGATTTTGGTGTGCTTTTCTTGCACCGTTGTATTTGTTTTGTTTACTCTTCTATGTCAGCTACTTTGACTTCGGTGGGGTGTTTTCTCATTTTGTATCAGTCTGTTATGTGCTGCTGCCTCGATTTGACGCGCGGTGGCGTGAACTCTATTTCTACCTGTATGGTGTGATCACTCCTAAGGTGCTGTCCTGTGTTGCTCCATCTAATGTGTATCCCTGCTGTTGCAAATGTGAGGTCTGGGGAAGTGTCCCTAGAAAATTGTCGTGTCGCGTCGGCTCCTGAAGGTCGTTATGTAGTACGTTACGTTTTCTCAGGGTCGCTCCATTCTTACTGTCCTTGTAATACCCCATGCTGTGCGGGGCGCGTTGAAATCCTTTAAATGTATGGTGCTTTGCTTGCGCTTTCGTGGCTGTAGGTATTGTTCAGTATCTTGAAGTTGCTGCTTTGGCAGACTGTATATATTGCTGTTTAACAAGCTCGCTTTTGCAGTCACAGCTGTACCGATATGGCGTATCCATTCGAGCTTGTCTTGTGCGCTAGGAGTTTCTTGCTCGTGAGAATGGCAATTTTGGGATGGTCTTGATGTGTCGTGTATCCCGTTATGTTGGGCCTTTTTCCTGGCTCCCGCAATGCTAATGCATAAGGTTTGGTGTTTTGTTCGGCTAACCAAGCTTGAAGCTCATCTTTCTTTTTTGGTAAGCCACGGCAATACCATGGGATTATTTTAAGCGGTCATGCCAAGTTTATTTTGAGGATTTGAGGATGGATCCTATCTTTTTTCAGGTTGCCCGTTCTTTGTTGGAAGTGCTCGTTAATTGCTTCTTGTTTCTGTATGAATGCTAGCATGGCTTCCAACTGGATTTGTTTCTGCTGTAAGTAGAAGTTTTCTCCTTTTAGGTCTTGCATGGCGGCTGTGAGTGCTTCTATGGCTGTTTGAATTGATTCTAGCGCTGAAGGTTGCATGATAGGAGTTTGTTGTTCCCGTGTGCATTTTTGCGGTGGTGGTTGTTCAGTGTCTTACTGGGTCTATATTGGAGTAACGTACTGCGTGTCGGCTTCTCTTTCCGTTATATATGGACGTGTTGGGCTTGGCGTGCGTTCCTTGGGTTGCTCGGGTGGCGGGGCCATCGCGTGGGTTTGGGGTCTTTGCGAGCACTGTTTTATTTGTTCGTAAAGTTCTGGAAGAGCTGAGGGTTGTGGGCAGTGCTCTTTTGTATGGGTGGTGAGGTATGTTCTTTCGTTGATCGAGAAGGGCGTATTTGTAGCGGGTGGGGTTTTCTATACTTGTGGTTGTTTCCTTTGGTCGGGTTGAAAGCGTTTACGTGTGTTAAGGCGCTTTTTGTAGTCCTGTCTGCGGGTGACCTTGCTTGCCTCTTCTCTGGCGGGGCAGGTTTCCTCTAGGGCTGAGTGCGGGCCGTTGCAGTTACAGCATCTGGTTATGCATTCATGTGCTGCTTCTGTATTGCTATGGCTGAATTCTGGGCTTCTATACAATGCGGCGCCCGCGGTGACCTCTCCCGATCAGAGTGTATTTTCACCTTTAGCATTATCTCCGGTTTTTTTACATGCCGGGTAACGCTTGATCACATCACCGGAGTTTGTTTTTGCTGAAGCTACTGCGCGAGCAGGGGACTCCAAGGTCGAGGCGAGGCATGAGGGGTCCACGAGCCCTAGTCATTTTCTCGCTCTTCAGGGTTTTTGCCATTTCCTTTTTTTGCTGAAGGCACTGCGCGTGCCGAGGACACTCGGCGGTCGCCACGTGGCACGTGCTCACTAACCGTCCGCGTTTTCTTGGTATTTTTCCTGCAACGGCGAACTTACGGCTTATATAACAGCTCCGCTGGTAAAATACGCGCGTGGTACTGCCTAGCCTGCACCACTTATTTTGTTGTTGCAGGACAACCAAATATGTCACTCAGTGGCAAAAGTAAAAAAGGTTCGTGCCAAAAGAAGCAAAAGAGGAAGAAATTCATGGTATGTGTTTGCATGTGCACACGATTTCCATGAGAAAATAGCGAGCAGATACGAAGTATTCTTAGTCTGCGCATCTAACTTACGGCTTGCTCTCCGGTGTTTGTTACTTTCTGTCACCTCAAAGCACGCGTGTAAAGGGCTGTACTCCGAGTTTGTAGCAAGAGTTACCCAGAGAAGTACCCCTAATCAATCGTTGCGCTGGTCTTCAGCGTTTTTCGCACAAATGTTTTGCCCATTATGCGGCAGCATGGCCACAGCTGGTGAGCAACTCACATAGGAAGTAAGACTTGGTAGGGGTGTAGCCTAGGGTGACGGGGAAGGGGGGGGGGGGGGTTCGGTATCAGAATGCCCTCCGACACTTATACCTGCAGGAAGATGACTAAGATAGTGTTTGGACGCCTAACGCAGTCTCCCTTTCTTTTTATTTCTGTATTTTCCGGGAAGTTGTAGACTGTGATGCGAAGAAATCGTATGACAGAAAAAAACACAACACGACATGCCGAAAGAAGACTACAAAAAAGACGCACGGCACTGGCTACGGAACCAAGGGCTCGCGACCACGGCACGATCTTGCGCCGGCCACCAGCCAATCGGAAGAAGCCAGGGACGGCGGTCGGTGGCGGAGGCGATCCCGTGGTGGAGAACAGAGAGAAGATGGTGAAGAGAGACCGGAATGCTGGCGGCCGGGTGCCCTGACCCGGGCCAAGTCCAAGAGGTCCTTCACAACCGAACACCTGACGCCCTCTCCTGCAAGCAAGTAGCCTCGTCGACATCGGCCGAAGGCAGCGACGTTCCAAGACGAGCTGCGTTGGCTCTTCAGCGACAGGAGCTCGGAGCGCGTTGCCCAACCTCCAGCAACGAGATGTCGCGCCATGACTGTGCTCCCGGGAAGTGAGGTGCGGTGGACCATTGACGTGACAAGCACGTACTTTATCTCCTTTTGTTTGAACTCTAACATTTTGCGGAGGGGTAGCCACGCTTACCGTTCGTTATTCTTTCATCTCTGTATCAGTTTCTGTTGTGTGTACTTGGGTGGTTTGGAGCAATAGAACTTAGTCTCGCCGAAAGTTTTCCTTCCTCTATTTATTATTGTTAACAAAGACCCCCTAAATAGACTTATATTCACGCCACTTCTTGCTAAAGTCATTTTAAAGCGAAAGCGTCCTTAGTGGTACCGATGGCGTCGTGCCAGAAAACTAATGCATTTCCCCGTAGACCGGTTGACCGACCGAAAAGCTGTTATGAGATCTCTGCACACAGGGGGTGTCATGTGTCAAGGGCACCCGCTGAGAAGGGATGCATCAAAACCTCCCGGAGAAAAAAAACAAAGAAACGGTAATTTAAAATGTGCACCAGAAACGCACCAATCGACGAACGCCGCGCCGAAACACCTCGGCATTATGGCCAAATATGGTAGCGCACGGGACAGCCAATCCGAGAACGCCACGAAGGAGCCAAGCGGCATGGTCACCAAATATGGACAAGAAAAGGCGACAGCCAATCATAGTGTGCCGCGATAGAGGCCAGAGGGGTTAAAAGCGGGGAGCACAAGGAGAAGGGGGGAGGAAAGAAACTAGGTAGAAGAAAAACGTGAGCAGCTTCAAGGAACGAGCCATGGGACGGGGCCAGGCCACCGACTATGCCTGCTAGGCCTGGCAGGGGCAGACCGACTTCGCATCGGCTGCGGCGTCCTATTGCCACCACGAACCTGCGTATTCATGGTACCAGCGGCGACGGTGCACCTGCGGCCAGCTTCCACGCTTCGTCGACTTTCGCTTCGACGACCCGATTGGGTTCCCTGGTGTTCCACCACCGTGACTGCGGGGGCGGGTTTGCAGGTGTAGCGCTCAGCGTCCGTGTAGCGCGTCGTAGGGTTCCCTACTGCTTTGAGATTAGTAACCGCATCGACCAATGGTTAGCGGCGTGCTTGGTTGTAATGGGAGGCTTAGGTCACGGTATGGGAGCTGCACAAATGTGTTGACGGATGTGGAAGCGGAACGTTGTAGCTGTTCTTGGGGCGGTACTGGATATCCGAGGAGTGCAAGGGTGTCTCGTCTGGTAGGTGGTTGAGGCGGGTGTTTGGGAGTGATGATACGCTTCGTGCAGTTTATCTAAGGTATTGTGTACTTCCAGTTAGACCAACTTGCACGTGTGTTTTGAGAGAGCGCCGTTTGGTGTGTGAAAATATTTATTTCGCCAACCACCATATTTGGTGCCAGTTTGTGCTTCATTATCAGCCTTCGTCGCGTGCCACTTGATCCTGCACAACGACAAAGTTTGATAACCATGGCGGGACCCCGCACCAAATGCATCAGTAGGCCAAACTGACATTCTCACATGCTGAACAATGCTCTTTCCATGCCAAGGTTGGACACAAATTCCTGTAAATTCATCCTGCTGCTGCGCATACACAGCACGTCATCATGATGCACAGCATGCAATGAAAGTCACGTGCTTCGTTTTTTTTTTATTTCAATAGATCTTGATGATACATAGGACAGACAAGGCACTGCCCTAATCGGGGGTGGTGTGAGCATGCCGCATTGCTGATGAATGGAACAGAAACCAATTTGGTGCTCCACTCCAAGACTAAATGAACACCAGGCTACTGCATGCCGAAATTTGATAAGACCAGAGTGCTGAAATTGTATGGCACAAAACGGGAACGAGAAGTCTTTGAGACCTATGTGATAAGGTGGGAGACAGATGCATTATAGATTACCTGAATGATTAGTGTGAAGTGTGCAGCAACTTTGATAGCTTTTTACACGTGGTGTTAAATCAGTGTCACATGGGCCTTTTGTTTGCTTAGTAATTGAAGGAGAATTAGGCGTAGTTGATTGTGTGCCTCTTTCCTGTCTCTATCCTTTTGATTTTGATTGATTGCAGGGTTTAACGCGCGACGCAACGCGCCGACGCAACGCAGGCGATGAGGCGCGCCGTAGTGGAGGGCTCGGGATTAATTTTGACCACCTGGCGATCTTTAACGTGCGCCGAAATCTCGTACACACGGGCATTTTTGCTCTTCGCCTCCATCAGAAAAGCAGCCGCTGCGGCCGGGAATCGAACCCACGACCCGTGGTCAGCAGCGCAACGCCTTAGCCACTTAGCCACCGCGGCGGGTTGTCTCTATCCTTTCCGTTTGTCATGTTTGGCATTTAACCAAAATCTGGATAAAGTCGTAACTATGCTGCATAGCCAGTTTCACGCAGTTCACTGTTGGGATGCATATTCAAGCACAAAACCTTAGGACGTCTGCCATTAACGACTCATAAGAAACCCGTGATGTCCGCCACATTCACCATTATCACTTCCACAACCTTAAAAAAAGCCTGGATGCAAGTATGCCCACAACAGATTTCATCATCATCACCACCACCGTCTTCCAGAAAGAATGTCGTCTCTATCAAAAAGGATGCATCACTCCTCAAATACACTGCGATACATACAGAAGCATGCAATCATCTACATAATCAGACATCACGCCATGCTAAACTAAAAGGAAATAAGGCGGCACACACCGCTGCCTCAAATTTACTACACAGGGACTCCTAGAAAGCAGACCCACCAGACCCGCAGATAACCAGTTGCAGTTTCGGATCTGAACGTCATGAGTAGTGACGGACACACGTGCTGGTGTTATCGCACCATATATCAAAAGAATTAATTCCTTTTCACTCGGCACAATCTGAGTTGAAGAAGCGTGGTATTGCGTATTCATGTCTATCGCAAGCAGTTACGAAATCCTGTTATCACCGTATCGAAGAAAGCATTTGCAACCAAGTTTGCCGGTTAAAGAGAAGTGGGTGCCGCGATTTCGTGACAGTCTGTGTGTCAAAGAAAGTGTTGAACACAACTGGCAAGGGAAAGGACGACGAGAAGGAAATAATGAAATTTAAGAGGCGACCTGCTATCTTGAAGTATGTTCATGGCATCTCACACCGGTTAAAAAGGGGGGGGGGGGACAAGATGTGCTGTAGTTTTTACGGCACCATTAAAACTTAGGGATGTGCAGGGCTGTCGAGGCAAAAAACAGAATGTGGTGCGTCAAGACAGCATGTCAGGTCAGACACATGCGCAAATTTGTCAGTTGTGTCCCAGGTGTTGTTTATAAAGTCCCATCAACAACTGGCAGACTGGCCACTGTATGTGTGAAAGGCTAAGAGTGAACAGATATGCGTACCAGCAAGTAACTGCCGCAGGGAACTTGGCCACGCACTGTGCGAGGTGCAAATGCGAAGCCCAGTTCGAAAAACAACCATTTTGTTGAAATCGAAATATGTACTCAGGCCGGATATCTTCAAGGCATTTGCAATGTTCTCCGGGTGCGAGGGAGAATGTGTCAGCTCCCCTTCTATCACACTCACCAAACGTGAAATGCAATTTTTGAGAGCAATCATTGTGAAACCAGCACGTGCCACCGAAAGGTTATTCAGACCTACTAATCGTCACTTCCCCTCCCTTCGTTAGCATCTTTTTTGTTTTTCACTGTATTTGTTTTCTTTTCTTTTTATAAAATTGTCATTCAATTTTAATAAACAGTTGTAAGTGCGCAGTCTATGCATCAAGTGTATGTGCCCTTTTAGTCCGTCTTGTGTTATAACCAGCGCAATAGAACCAACGCTGTTGAACTAGCTAGCCCGCCTTTAGGCGTTACTCAAGACCCACCAGATTTCCTAATCCATATCTAAGTCCAAGTCCTTGTACAGGTGCCTAATAACAAACACATACTATACACGCAGAACATATTACCCGACAGCTGTCACTACAAATGCCTATCCTGTAAAGGAAGGAAGAAATAGTGCAGGAAAACAGGAAAGTTAACCATCAAATCAAGTGTACCAATGCTTATAAATTATTTCAAATAAACACGTCAAACTTACGTAATGAACGTCCTAAAACATTTTTAACTAATTACTAAAATTATATTTATAAATTTCATACACACGTATACTGAAACGACCAGGCAGCATATTTAAGTTGTGTGAACATTCGTAACTTCGAATACCGTGCGAATATTTTTTGGTATTCTATTTGCAGCACTGTTTCAAATATTTGAAATTTACAAGTAATAGAGCAACGAATGTTTGCTCTGCCGCAAGATTTGCAAAATTTCAAGCACTGCACGGCGAGACCTTACGGGTTGGTTTCCCGCATGACACTGAAGCAATACCAAAAGTTTGGTATTGAAGCCTGGCACCACAAGCGTTCGGTAATTGTGCTGTATGTTAGCTTAAGTGCAACGCTGCTAGTAAAATTGATAACGTGAAAATAGGTGTCCTGTTAATATTATGGCACGAGGGAGAAATGAAGTGTCGATGTTGGCTTACTGGTATGGTCTTACCAGCAACTAACATGCCCAGCCTCCTTTCAGTGACTGGAGGGAATGCTGCCAGTCATATTAAATATACCTTAATTATAATTACTGTATTCAGAGAATTTTTCGGGAACCCGCATTTCTCCATGGCAATGCACGCAAAATTCTGATTCACTGCTTTGCCATGTCTTTATTTTAATCTATCTGTAACATTATTTTTTTGCATATCAAGCACTCGTACCTGAACATTGAATATTTGCATATCAAACCCTACTACCTGAACACAGATCTGTCTACTATCGTAAAGTTTCGAAAGAACGCCCACCCAGAGTATAGTGATATGAAGTGAAAACTACGGGATGAGGGAAATTTCGGGTCAGGAGAGAAAACTACTAAAAATGGCAGTACCGCCAACCAAAACCGTAAAGATAACAAGACATAATCTGAGATGGGCAAAACTTTCGGGTCAGTCGCGATAAGGACAAATAAGTGGCTGCATCAACACATGAACAGATCATGCACGTGTAATTTGTTGACTCATCAGGACTAAAGACATCGGTTTTAGGTGGTGGGCGTTTTTTTTTGGTATATTAGGAAATTGAATATTTCACCCATAAACGGGGGTGGGTGATGTTTCAGGGGACGGCGTTCTTTGCGAAATTTGCAGTATTTCTGGCTGCCTAAGCTGTCTTTTTTATGTAGTCATGTGTTATACGCTCTATACACACACAAAAAACAAAAATGACCTGATTTGAAAATGGTCAATTCGCAGCCAGTTTTTACTATTTGTATTCCAAAATATTTTATTCTGTTTGAAGCGAAGATTTATTATTTGTATTCAATTCACAGACACAAAGTTGATAATCACAGACCTCTAAATACATATACAAAAGGTAGGTCGTACTTGTACTGACATGAAACACTCAGCTGCCATTGCCATCACTTCTGGAGAGAAAACTGACAAGCAGAAGCTCATCCCTGACTAATTTCAGTATTAAGTTGTAGTGGTACTTTTCTGCTGTTTGGCAAGCAATAACTGATTTCTGTAAGATTGCTGCAAACAAGTCCTCAATAATGGAATTTATCATGGTAAACACAGAAGAAATGGACTTGAAAGCATTGCACAAGTAGAAGAAACTTTATAATACCTGTGCTACACGGGCATTTGAAAGGACATTTGAGTCGGATGGCCATTCGAAATGGAAGGGGTTCCGCCGATCTACACGACAATTCTTAAAGGAGTTTAAGCATTTAAGCACATTCGGCGAACATGATTTCCAAGCTCTGCTCCAGTGGAAAGAAAATGAAGCGCAACCGCTCACCAAACCGATACCGAAGCAAAATGTCCGTCTGCGCGTCCGCTGGTATCAATCGGTTCATGAGAACCTGTCGACAAGTCGCTTCGCATGCTTACAACATGACTGAAAAATGCGTTGTACGAAACAAAAAGGAATTCAGTGTCAGCCAACAGCGGAATATTTTTGGTTCCCCCTGCAGCTTTTTTGATAAGGATAGCGCTTGCTTCTTCATAACATAGACTGAATAAAAAGTGTGATTGACCTGCCGTCCGCTGGGAAGCGGAAAAATTCGCTGTGCTATTCCTCCCGAGTTGTCGCACCACTCAGCAGCGAAGCACGCGTTGTGTCCTTTTCTCAGTTTCTCTGACATTTTGAACCCGTTCGCATTCAGAGACACCAAAATATTCACCTTCAAGGCATAGTGCAAAACTTCTACACGTGCACACAGTGAAAGCGGCAGGAGCAGACGGACAGGATGGCAGCAGAAGAGATAAGAGCGAAAGCGCCGCCCGTCGGCGCAACGAATGAAGTGACTAAACGAATAAACAGGTGTCAAAAGAAGGAAATAGCCAATAACACATTTTATTTCTACACATAATAGCATCACTTTACTTGATTGCTGCGTATGTCGGAAAGATAAAGCCCCGTAAGGAAACGTTGCTGAATTTTCCCTTGGCTAACAGCGTCATAGCGACACTTTATTTCCAATACCGAAAGTAGCCGAAGTGTACGGCCCCTGATTATACTCTACCGGAGCACAGAGTAGTCGTAGCCGCCGGTTGGTGCAGCCGTTCTTCGCACGAACAGCGGCAGCATTTGCGATGCCGCCTGGTTACACCCACACCGTGTTCGACTTCGGAAGCTTCCTAGACTGGAGGCCCACGTCGTTTGCAAACACCATCCCAGCCTCTAGAGTCTGCAGTGCATGTGGACTGGTGCCTTCGACGGCCGCCCTGTTGCCGTGCCTTCATCGGCTGTGCCCTTGGTGTTTGGATCTCTCGGCCAACAGTGGGTGTGGCGGACAGTGTCCCGTCGACAAGCAGGGGTTCCAGAGTAAAGACGTCGTATGGACAGCTTTCGAAAAGGACGCTCTTCTAAACCGTCAGGTAGGCAAGAGGTTCTCCCTTTTACCATTCTTCGCCTCCGCTTAACGTGTACCCAAGACGCCTAGAATCATTATTCTTATTAAAAGAGGAAATCCTAAGTGCAAAAAAAGACAGATTTGCGGTGTCTATTAAAAATTCCCAGTAGAAGCTTACCCTCTTTTGTCTGTATAGATACTCGCTTCCGTTCCTGATCGCTCATTCTTCCGACATAGACCACAAGTCCTCCTGTCCTATACAAAAAGTGCTACTACAGTCGAACACGGATATATAGAACTCCAAGGGGATCGCGAAATAGTTCGATATATGAAAAAATTCGATATAAAAATATGGGCTCTGAGACCTCACCTATGGCGGACGATCATTACCGATCGTCGCATTCAAGAATGACAACTAATTCCGCACTCACGACGCAACAGGATGCTTTATTTCCGTGAAAAAAAATCGCTGATCTTGGCCTGCTTCTTCGTCCTGGAAATGAAATTAAATAGGCTGGTCTCCATCTTCTCGAGGCTGCACAACTAGAAAATTCCAGCAGCACGCTGCGCCTTCACACACCATGCACAACACGCACGCAAAAGAAGAACAGCGCGCACGTACCACAAGAACTTTGAAGGTAACAATTCCAAGGCTCTCTGAACGGACTCCAACAAAGCGCTCGCGATGGTCATCTCCGAGAGAAACAGTGATCTCCGAAAGGTGCGGGACAACTCGCCAAACAGCAGCAACAGCAGCAAAATGCAAAGGAGGAAGGCCGCCAGCGCCTTCGTTCCCTCTTCCCTTTCCCGAGACGGCATCGGGGGAAGAATCTTGTCGGTGTTGGGAAGACAGACCCAGGAAGAGAGAAAAAAAAAACTCTTTTTGGCAAGCCGGGGAACGTACGCAGCCAAAAAAAAAAGGACGTGCGCAGTCGGGGCATCCCTACCTCGCACTGTCACATTTTCCGAGCGTATGGGCTTGTGTGCCTAGAGAGATTTAACATACGGGCTCCGTCCGCTAACGCTGCGGCGGCCGGTAGCGGGGCCCGACTGGGCAAGCGCAAATTCGTTCCGGTAGGGGGGATTAGTTGCGCGAGCCAGTCTTCGCCATGCCGCGCATTCCTGCACATCCTCCTCAACCTAGATCGGGGGTGCAGCGACCGCCGAAGAGCACCTTTCAGCTCGCGCGGCGTTCGATATACCCAATGTCGGGAAAAATACGGTTCGATAGAAACGTACAAATTCCTATACTTTTACACAGAATTTTCAAGGGGATAATTTATGAGTTCGATATAGACAATAATTCGATATATCCGTGTTCGATATCGTGTTCGACTGTACTATAATTTCTGTGAAAGTGAGGTTGAATGGGCACTATATAAGGGGTAGTAACTACGCCCACAAAAAAAGGAAGCCACATTTTATTGCAGTGCAAAGAACTTTGTTCCTTGACTAAAATAGGCTGAAGGACAGGTTATATTTTGCTGGCAATGCCCTTGCAGCCTTTTGCTGCCCTAAATTTGGCCGCGTATCTACTTCGTGTTAAAGGTTGTCGAAGGGTGATTCTGCAAAGTCCTTGCCACTTAACTCCTCTCCTTACTTTCCTGCCCATGGCCGGCACGATTAACGCTCTTCCTCGGTTTTTTTCTTTTCTCATAACAACTGCCTTCAAGGTTCGGTGAATTCAACGTTTTGATTGATTGACTTGATTGATTGTAGGGTTTAACGTGCCGACGCAACGCAGGCGATGAGGCGCGCCGTAGTGTATGGCTCCGGAATAATGTTGACCACCTGGGGATCTTTAACGTGCGCCGAAATCTTGTACGCATGGGCGTTTTTGCTTTTCGCCTCTATCGGAAAAGGAATTCAACTTTTTTCTGTTCGTATTGCCCGCCTCTCATATGTTGTCAGTGTTTGCCTTTCTGTTGCTGATATTCGACGGGGATATTAAACGTTCTTTTTTTCGTCTTCCCAGCGCACAAATAACGGGACTAAAGGGAGGATAACACTGGACAAGCGCTGAACCAAACCTATTTTTTTTATTAAAGCGACAGAAATATAAAGCCATCGAAGGTATAAGACAAAGATAAAATGACATATGAACACATTAAAAGCAACTGCGCAGGCGTACGTGTACCGCTTTCATCAAGATATGCAAATTCCGCTTCTCAAAGCGACAAAGACGGAGCGCGCTAACACAGGAGTCAGACATTTTTCGAATTTATACGCTTTCACTACTTCCCTCGCATCTTGGTCACCGTGCTGGAACAGTACTGTTGTATCATGAAAGAAAGGCGTGCAACCACAATCTTTGCAATGGCTGGAAAGATGGCCTGAAGGCGCTCCCTTATGTGAACTGTCATGCTCCCGCAAACGAACATTTAAGCAGCGGCCCGTTTAGCCAAGCTAAAAGCGACCGCATTTGAGGGGAATGCACTAGACCACATTTGATCTGCAAGGAACAAACTGTTTTTTATGTTTGACACCACAGCTCAGCCCTTTATACTAAGTCTTTTCGAGGGCGGGACATATGCGGTTCAACTTATTTTGGCCGAAAACGCCACATTGACGTTATATCTGCTCCCCACGTTTTCAAACGGTGTTATACATTGTGCAGGTATTGGATTACAACGTTCATTTCCTTTTATCCGTCCTTCACAACGTCACATGCCCCAGACCAATTTTTTTAACAAATCCAACCCGCATCATGTATCTGCACAATGTATCACACCGTTTGAAAAAAGTGGGGAGCAGAACCTCGCTCACTAGTGCCTAGTGAAAACTAGTGCACTAGTGAGCGAGGTTCTTTACTGCGCCTCAAACAAAACTGTCGTAAGACGCATAATCGACTCCGTACAACACATAACGTTCGCGCCTTTGTACTCTTTACCCGATCTGTTTAGTCGTTGACACTCACCTCGGTCCAACGCGATGTATATTAAAAAAAAATTACGCCATCTCCCCGAAGGGAACTATGTGGTGATGCAAAGCATGAGGGTTCCGTTTAGGTTCCACACCGGAGCAGAACCGGCGCAGGCGGTGTCTCGGAGCAGACTGAACGCCGGCAGTGCGCGCACCTGCGACGCTACCGTGACGGGTATAGGAAACAAATTAATGTTTACTGCATCCGTCAGTACAACAGGCACAGCAGATATAGGAACGACAAAGTGTAAGCAGTGTTTATTAAATGGATTTTGCTGTCAACTAAGGCTGATCAATAAACAGGGCTGCGCCCACGGCTGGGCGGCTGGTGGTGTCGTGCGGGCTCACTTTGATGAGGGTGCAGTGGACCCAAAGCGGTAGGTTTGCTGCGGTGGCTCAGTGGTTAAGGCGTTGCGCTGGTGAGCACGAGGTCGCGGGTTAGATTCCCGGCCGCGGCGGCCGCTTTCCTGATGGAGGCGAAAAGCAAAACCGCCCGTGTGTCCGAAATCGGCGCACGTTAAAGATCCCCAGGTGGTCAAAATTAATCCGGAGCCCTCCACTACGGCGCGTCTCTTCGCCTGCGTTGCGTCGGTGCGTAAAACCCTACAATCAATCAATCAATCAATCAATCAATCAATCAATCAATCAATCAATCAATCAATCAATCAATCAATCAATCAATCAATCAAAGCGGTAGGTTCGGGCTGATGAACACTGCGGGTGAGTCACCTGGTTTACTGCAGTGGTCGTCCACCGGCCTCAGTACAGTTAAAGTACCGTGGCTGAACACCAATGCCCCTAGCATGGCCGAACTCCTGCAGCTGTAGTCCGGCTGGAGTCTGACGACCACACCTCGGTGACCTCCGGTGGTCGTACTTCAGTCGCACAAGGGTGGCTTTCGAATGGTCTGAGCCCTACGGCTCGAGTCTGGCCGTATGAACGTAATCCGGTCGACTGGCCGACAGAGACTGGCCGTTGGATAGCCATGGGAGTACGGCCGTATACGGCCAAAAGGCCCACATTTGGACCCGCCTCGCACACGTCTGCGGGAAAAAGGACGGATATAAAATCACTGACCAAAGTACACCGGCTTGAGTTAGGCCTAACAGTCCTGTGCTGCCTGGGTAGTGTGCTCGGCCGGGTACAGAATTTGCAGGTGTGGGATATATTGTTGTGTGGGTGGCGTGTAGAATGGTGCCGTGCGTGCATGAGTTTTTTGTAATGGGCGCAGATTGGTGGATTCTGTGGGGGTTAGTTCTAAATTTTTGCGGTCGCGGCGGTAGTGAGCCATGATGTCTCGGTATTTTAGTAGAAGTTCATGTCTTGGAACGTTTTCCTCTTGAGAAATGGCCTCGTGTGTAGGTGCACGGGACGCGGCGTGCGCCGCTTCATTGTTTCATTTATCAAACTGTTCACCATATTTGTTACTCTACAAATGTACGAAACCAATTAAGAATTTCGCCATGAGATGCCGCCAAATGCCCGATCAAAAAATTTCGAAATAATATGGCTGATGGGCCGAAAAGGCCTAAAAGGTGTTGTACGCCTAGCCAAGGTGCTGATTCCGATGGCTTCAGATTTAATGAGCACATTAGGATTATGGTGAAGGAGCTGAATATTGCTCGAATTATAAAGGAGTACCCCCGGGAGAGACAATCGCTAAAAATATTTCTCGGATATGTATTTTTTTTATCGCAGGCCAGTTCAGATATTCAACTGGTTTTGCTTCATTAAGGTAATTGACAGATAGATATAAACACTGCTTCAGAAAAGTTTTCCTTGACACCCACGAAAGAGCGACAATCAGGATTTCGGAACCATTGCGTGTTTTTACGGATTCCTCAATTATGCAACTCGTTGATGTTTGCAATTCGTTTTTGCGTGCAAATTCTTCCCATACAGTGATTGAAATACGAATTTCAGGACATTGTCCTAAGACGCGTATAAAAAAGCAAGAGGTACTTTTAAACTTACAACCCTTCGACGTGGAATTCTGTTCAATTTTCCCACGTTCGCATAGCGCTCACCATCTGCCAATACATTGAGCAACGACAAGCCTCCTGAAGAAGCCCAAGTTATTCATCATAGAACTGTGACAGCTGAGAATCCTTCATACCGCTGGGGTATCTTTCCATGAGCAAACACTCGTATGAGCACACCATCTCGGTGCAATTTCTTTCGGGAGAGTTCTAATAACACACAAGTTCCAGTCGTTTCCCGTTACCACACAAATCCAGTATCGGAGCCTATGTATTGACAGCAGGAAGGATTTCATAATTGTGGACAGCTTAACGGTGAACTAGGTAGTAATTACAAGTTAGCAATAGCTGAACGCGCGTTATACGCAATGTCGGCATTAGTATAGTGGACCCCCGGGCATCGCCAGGTACTATCGCTAGTCTTTGTATCAACATAGTATTACTTCCCCTCCCCCCCAAATGCTTATAAAATCTTCATATAAGGGGGTTCCTTGTTTAATTCTCTGCGTTTCAAAATACTAACTCCAGCCGCTTACAGGTAGGCGTAGTGTTAGGAATGGTTTTATTACGCTGCAATTCTTCTGAAGTGCAATTCACGTTAGGACGGTCAAGATTTCAAGGATGGTCAAGGACGGCCATACATTATCACTGCGGTTCGAGTCTGCGCCGCGCGGAGGCCGCTGCAGCTGACGCACCGCGAGGTCCTCCAAGAGAGCGTTCACTGTTCGCAACAAAATGGAATGAACGTGTTTTCATTCAATCACTGTTCGTGCTGTGGGACTGGGATTGAAATAACTAAAACACCTAATAGCTTTTTAATAGCACTTTTCTTAATTTCCGCCTAATTGTGTATTTTGCGGCGTTTTCCCCAAGCGAAATAACCGTCGCGGTTTTTTTAGGGCTTGATATCAACAGCACGCACGTCGCATAACCAGCACAGGCTCAGTCGTGTGTGAATCTTTATCGCAGACTTGTATAAATGCCATTTTTTACAAGGAATAAGATGAAAATAAAAAGAACGCCACACAACACACAAGGATGAACGGCGCCGTTATATTTATTTATTTACAAATACTGCTGTCCCATGCCTGGGACATTGCAGGAGCGGGTACATAAAAAATCCAACAATACACAGAAGCAAACAATAGTGCGCACAAATTTTGTGGGTAACACATAAAGTTCTTCTCGAACTCTACCGTGTTCAGTCTACGCAAAGCACCCATCAAGCTTGTTCCACAGTTCCACCACGCGCGGAAAAAAAGAGAATTTGAAACAATCCAAACGAGACCTGAAGGGTACAAGGTTCAAAGCATCTGTACTACGTGTTGTGCGGACTGGTACATCAGCGAAAGATAAGGGTGCGTGAACGCGGGTTGTATTGTGTACAATCTTGTGCAACAAGATAACACTCTCACGCGTACGGTGGTGTTCTAGTGAAGGAAGTAACAACAAGTGTGCATGTGAAGACGGTGAGAAGTATCGATCATAACGATTAAAAATAAACCATATAGCCTTTTTCTGCACAGATTCTAACCTGTTTTTATCTTGTTCAAGATGAGGCGACCAAACCACAGAGGCGTACTCGAGCATCGGTCTCACTAAAGTCTTGTAGGCAGTTAACTTGCAATCTTTAGTCGAGTTTTTCAATCTACGCTTTAAGTACCCAAGTTTCCTTAGAGCTTGAGAGCTTATCTGGTCAACATGTTTGCCCCATTTAAGGTCAGGTGAAAAGGTGACACCGAGATACTTGAATTCGCTCACATGTGCTATGGTGAACCCGCTGTAGTTATAAACTGAGAGGCTGTTTTTTATTTGAGAAAGTCATAGCTACAGTTTTCTTGTAATTGCGCATGCGAGATAACGCATGTTACACGCTTTCGTCCGCTGCCACAAATCGTGCCGCTCGTCCGGAGCAGTGCGCAAGACGCCGCCGGGTGTCACATTTGAGAGAAACGAAGCTCTTAGGCCGAAATCGAGAAAACTGACATGCATTGACGAAACTAAAACGCGCATGTGCCTTGAGCTATCTCGATAGCAGGCGCTTGGCCCGAAGGCGTCGCGCCGATAGTTAATCGCGGACCGCTCCATTGGTGCGATTTATTTTGTGACCGACAGGACATAAACACTTGCACTTTTGTTTGTTTACTGCTCTTGCGGTCCCAACTGGCGAGCTGACTGTTTTTCTTGGGTGATTGGAAGGCGCCAACGAAATATCCTGTAAATGTGGTTGTGTCTTTGTTCCTTGATACAACACGATGGAAAAACGTTAAAAAAAAACGTGAACAAAAATTACATGTTCAAGAGACCTTACCAAATTACGAAAGGTGGCACGGGCTATGGATGAGAATATTGTTTAGCAAAAATAAAACATAAGGCACGCTGGGGCAAAACTAAACTTAGAACATAGTCACGTGCGTTTGATTGGATAGGCGGGGATTGATTATTTAGGCAGCAAAAAATACTGCTTAAAACTGCGTCGAAGAAAGTCAAGGTATCAGAAAAAACTACAATGGAAATTGTCTCCGCGTGCTGGTTTAAATAATCAAAATAATAGCTACCAACAGACGGCGTGCGAACCATTCGAACTTCGAAAAATGTAATCGAGTTGAGCAAACCATTATTGTAGTAAGAAGGGGGAACGTTAAAGGAAGGAGGAGAGTGTAAGGGCTGGAGTGGGAGAGACAAGACTGTTACGTGCACAGGCGGCAAAAGTCTGCCATGTTTCGACGACAATTGCAGCGAAGCAAGCATATACGAGGCCATTTTTCGGTATTCGGTGCGCCAGAAATACCTCACGTTAGGCTTCATAGTTCCCGGAATCCCGCACGCCACAGTTGGTAACATTCTTGCCGCAAAGTGGAGTGCACTAATCGAGTGTCTTTTCTTCATTCTCTGTGTTTGAAATTTTTGACATCGCTATTTAAACAAGGTCAGCATGTCACGAGGTTCAGCATGTCATCTCTCCTCCTCCTCCGACAGGGGAGGAGGAGGACGTCCTCCCCTGTCGTCTCGGAACCTTGTAGAAACGTGCGCAAAAGTACGCACTGCCACAACTGCAAGCTTTCGCCTGCAGTATTAGTTGTGCACAACTTCAATGCATTACACTGAGTAACTCGAAAGCATTCCCGTCTGAAGGAGCTCTGGTGAAGCGGGAACCTCCTGCGCCCGAATAGAAGTCGTGTTCCTACAATTAGGGAAGATTTCAAAAAGCGAAGAAAAATAGAACTTGTGCTTAAGGACCTGAAAAAACAAGCACGTCGGAACTCGCGAGACGGTACTGAAAGTGAAAGCATAAAGCTATCGATTCACCAATGCGCGGCCAATGTACAGATAAAGTTTCAGATAGAAGCCACGGCAAAGGTATTGTTCTAATCAACGGCAACCGCCCAGATAAAGAAAACGGAGCATAGCAGTGGTTGTGGTCCGAAAACAGTACTTCCATTCTATACCAATCGGGGAAACATTACTGTTTGCCGCTAAAAATATTTACAAGGATTTAAAATCTTCTTAAATAGCTCGATTGAAAAGCCTTTGTTCAAGACTTCAAAAATTTGTTTTGTTTTGTCATTATTCTGGGCACAACTGAACATGGGCATACTCGCAGTTGATCACTGGAGCATCTCGCAAACACAATAATGCATGGCAACTCGCTTTATATTCTGCTCACACCAAGCACTGTAGCTCCGTTTCTAGGGACCTATGTCAGTAACAATTACGGAAATTACTTCTGGAGCTTTTTAGGCATAGAGGAATTTTCTACAGCATTTGGTTGATATTGTTGATTACCAAACGTAACAAAATCTCATGCATTCCTCCGTCTAACGACGATGGTTGAACGCGAAGCTTTCTATCGGCATGACTGACAGCCCTCATTATCACGTGTGCGCCACGGACGAGACAATAGAACACCTCTTATGTCACTGTGCCCGGTTTGCAACGCAGAGACTGCACCTGTCAACCGCTCTCCGGAAACTCGACAACCAGCCATTAACTGCGCAAACTGTTTTTTGTCACAGGTGTCGCCCATCACAGTTCGAAAAGGCCACAAAGCATTACTTCGTTTCTTAAAGGACACAAGCCTGTCTGAACGATTGTAGAGACACTGCGTACCATTGTTCATTTGTCATTTGGTTAGTTTACCGTTTCAGTTTAGGTATCGCCCATAGTTTTGTTTTTGTAGTTATCTTAAATTTTTCTTTTAGATGCGACGCATCTCTTTCACTCGCCTTGTCCCTCCGGCGTCGTCCGGCGTAGTCCGCATCCCTCCCCCATTCTCCTCGCCGCGCCAGCTGCGCGCTAGCGCCTCTCTCACCGCAGCGCCATCTGCGTGTTAGCGCTCGCCGGCGCTCGCTCCGTCGCCGTGCCAGCTGTGCGTGGGTGCGGGTTAGCGCGCAGCTTGCGCTTGGTTAACACATGCGCATGCGCTGCTATGCGTTGCTCTCTCTCATTCCGCTGCATATAAACGCGGTAACTGCGCCGCTCCGCTCAGTCGTTCCGCCGCCGCTCCGCCGATGACATCCTCCGATGACCACCGATGATTTGAACGGAGACTAACAGGCCTGCTATCGCGATGGTCGGCGCAACCGTAACAAGCACCGGCCACCCCGATAAAAATTTACACCATCTTCCCGCGAGGGGAACCATGGGGTAGATGCGACGCATCGGGGGTGAACATGCTGCGTAAAATATGGACACACAACAACAATGGACACGCTAACATAACGGAAACGCAACGGAAACCCCCGATGCGTCGCATCTACCCCACGGTTCCCCTCGCGGGAAGATGGTGTAAATTTTTCTTGCTCCTCAAGCTGTATTCCCTGTCTTTTCAATACCCTCTCTTTCTCTTTAAACCCATCCTTCCCCACTTCCCATGCGTAACGTAGCCAACCGGACTGTAACCTGGGTAACCTCCCTGCCTTTTATGCACTTTATTATCCTTCCTTCCTTTCTCGTGATAAATTGTTTGGTTGGCTAATCCAAGACTGCGAGCATGTGCTACTCTGAAAGTACGCACCACTTTTCTAGAATACCCACAGCAACACTCGGTTGTGCACTCCGTAGGCCTTTCGCGTGTGTGTGGTGTGTACGGCGCGAACCGGCACCTGCTGCTTGGCATTCACTTCAACCATGTCGAAATGGAGCGATAGATGGCCGGCGTCATAACTTGAGGTTCCCGCGTTCGGATTCCGGTCACGGGAAGCGTTTTTTCGTTCCTGCACCCCGATCATTCATCATCATTGTCAGACAAAGCTGGCTTTCCTGCAGGGCGTTTTGGCGTACAACGGTGTCATGGAGGACAATAAGCTTCGCTTCAAAACGGTTAAAGTACAGAACAAGGGCGAAAGAAAGAACGAAACGCGAGCGCGAACATTCGACCACTTAAATCGAGTGAACACAGGGAGCCGATATATGCCTCAGTTAAGTTTGATAAAAAGACAAAAAGCAACAAAAGCAAAGGACGCATAAAACACCAACACGCAGCATATGGCTGTTAAAAACGAGACGACTATCCACCAAAAATGCACATTCTTCATCCGATAGGACGAACTAAAGGCACACTGACAGCATCGTTTTAGAAAACCTGGCTAGTTCATCTATTTCAGTATTGTCCCGTAGCTACTTCTTGTGGAGCCAAGATAAGTTACGGCTGCATGTGAATTCAGGAGTACAATCGCAGTCACGGTAATAATTCCGAAGGTGTCCACTCAGCTCAGTTCATGTTAGTCATGCTCGCGTAACCTATCATTCAAGAATCGGCCTGCCGAGCATCGCACTGCAAGGGCATCGAATAAACGATGACCTAATTACTCAACAAACTGGTTCCTGTGATTTTTCTGGCAAGTGCGAGTTTTGCGTCCACTGACACGTTTTCACACTAAATTTGTTGGTAGCGGACAATACCACGTTTAGGTTTCCACAGCGCCTAGTCTTTTTGAGGCAGTGGGACACGTTATGAATGTATCGTACAACGACTACCGTTTAGAGCCAATTTTTACTAATGACGTGGAGCCATTTCACCGTCACGGAGGATTTGACCTTCATTTGAGCGCAAGTGCGCGGTATCATTCGCTACATCATCACGTGTGTCGCTCGGCCGGGCACCGCCGACGGCGGCGTTCGCAAGCCGCCGCTGCAGGCTTAGCGCATGCACTCTCCGCATCTGGGTCGCCGTCTGATCAGGTGACTAGCTGCGCGCTAGGCGAAAGTAACACCGCGTTCCCATTGGGAGAGACCGAGGTCATGCGGTCTTCTGTGAGCGATGCGTGTGAGCGGAAGGCTTGGAGCCTTCCTTGGGGAGCAACGTCTGACCACCACATGGGTACCGCCCGGTGAGCTGCTTTACTGAAGAGTGTCCGAAATGCCAAACAGGCAATATTTTTGTAGAGAACATTAATTGTCCCCCTTTTTTCAACTTATTTTGGTAGTACCCCATACGTTTCTGCCGGGAAATGAGCACGCCTACTAGGCGGCCCGAGGATTTAGCTCCCGCTGCCTCAACTCTTCCGACCACGCGCTCGACACGGAGCGCAGTGAGGGGCTACTCGCATATTAGGAAAAAACAAATAAATACCATTAGGCCGCTTAAAATACCCACGGTCACATCACTCCCTGACGAAGTGACAACCTGTGGCATGGAAGTTTTACAGTCTAACACAATCCCCAACGTGCCGCCTACAACCGTCTCCTAGAGACTCCTGCCAGTAACGCGTGGCGAAAGCTGACCACCATCGTATACCATTCGGGTCTTCCCACAGTACCCCATTCGTACAACGCAGGCAACACCGACATTGAGCATAAATTATTTGGAGCAGTGGAAGGCAATTCGGCGTAGCTCCGACGCGAAGATCCAACTATGCATCATACGGTTGGCTGAGGATGCCGCTAGGCCCCACGGGCTCGTGGCCGTCATCTGATGGGACAGAAGCCGCGGAACAACCAAGTCCCGCCCTCTCCTTACCCAGTTTTGGGCACATTAAAGTCTATTCACAAACCAACTTGTCGGCTAGCGTCTAATATTACGCTGGTTTGTAATGCTACAACGTTTACCGTTAGAATATTTTGTTGGCAGTTTTGTGCGTGTTATGCATAATCAAAATAAAGTGGATCATACGAACTGCAGCAATGCACACGTGTTACGAAACCGGTCCCGCTGTAGCAGACAGCAGACACAATCGGAATTTTTTTGTGATTTGTAGCAAAATCCCGTTTTGAAATCTGCTTTTACAGATTCATTGCTGGAACGCGGAACCACGGCTGTGACGCTGTGGGCGCAGCACCCGAGATCCTGGAGCATTTCAAACCACCACTGCCAGTACCACGTGGTTTCTTGTCCTAGGTGTGCTCAGGACGTCGCCCACAAGGACATCATCTCTCATCTCGATTCCGGGCTCATGCTTTGTCACGGCTGAGCAGAGCAAAAGAGCCCAAGATCGCCACAGCAATGTTAGCGTGGTACCTGTAGAATCTATACAGAGCTTTGAGAACACGCTAAAGGAGATTTCAGAAATGAGCCGGGATGTATTAGCAAACATTAGCGAAATACGGGTGGCTGAGGAGTCCAATGCGGGCGCCATTAAAACCCAGCTTCGGGAACTGCAGGAAACACAGGCCCGGATATGTGAGGAAAAATCAAGAGAAACAATCCGCCGCTTTAGTTAGCATTACAGACAAGATCGATGCCCTCTCGTACGAACAGGCAGCAGGACATTGGGAACGTAAAGGACAGGCTGCAGAAGCTAGAGGTGTTGATTGGTCAATGTAAAACAGTAGGAACAACGAGCGGAGAAGCTCTTATGGACATGAAGGCAGAGTTCAACGAGAAGCTAAATAACCTGGAGGCTGCGTCTCAAGGAATCTTTCTAGACTTGCGTCGGGAATCAACGCCACTGGAATGGAAAATTTCAGGCTGGTCCAATCTGAAAGAAAAGGCTCGTCGAGAAAAAACGGCGGATTCCGTCGCAAAAAACCCGGCCTACTTTCACGGTTACTGTGTCCTCCCGGCTATGAGGATAGAAACAATTGACGGCGTTCAGTGGTTCCGTCTTATATACTGGATACACAAGGGCGCCTATGACCACCTGTTGCCATGGCCAATCAAAGAGACATTTTATTTAAAGGTAGTTAAGCCTACTGGTGAGTGTCTTCAGAACTGTATTGTATCAGATACAAGCTTGAATGATCTTGAAGGATTTAAGAGGCCTAAAACACAGAAGAATAATTGTATAATAGCTCTTGATAAAATTGAACTCAGACAAAATCGAAGAAAGTGACTGCATTAATGATGACAAAGTTCGCGTTAGGTTTCATGTGGTATGATAAATTTCAGTTGCATGTTTGTGCAAGTCGCACCCCTATATTGATGGGTGTTCGTTTTCGCCAGCCAAGAAAAGCACATTGTACAGTTTTTGTACCGCATCACAGCCTGCCATCAATCTTTATTTTGTTGCGAAGATAGTACATGCAAGAAATAAAACGCAGCTATCTGTATTCGGGAAGTGGCTGAGGGAGGTAATTTATAAACAGTGCAGGGCTTAGTGAGGCCGATGAGCTCTACCGGGAGTAGTACACCATGTGCGTTAATGACCTTCAACGAGTTGTGAAGGCAAACCTTGGTGAAAAATAAATACGCCTTCAAAATCGAAACTCGTCACTTGAATTTCTGGAAAGCTCGTATTTTGTTCGACTTAAAATGTATGGGATGGGTGTGAAAGAAGTGTGAAAGAAATCCACGTACAGCGCAAATAAGAATGGTTGTGGCGTAAAATTAGCCGCTATTGCAGGCAACCGGAAAGCCACCTCCTGGTGCACGTACGAGCTGCTCTTTCGAGCGTACCAGAAGAATGCTACGCAGAAATGTACGTTCCTCGTGCTCGCTCATTGAAGAAAAGCTTCAGTTCTCGCAAAAAAAAAAAAATGAAGCCAAGGTGAGCCGCAGGAGTCTTGGGAAAATTGTTGTAGGTGCAATGCATGCGAAAGAAGCGAACGTCAGGATTTGAGGCACAAACTTCGTATGGGAGGCAGGAGTGGTAGAATTCAAGATAAAATTACAGCAATACCTCGTTTACTATTAGTACTAAAAACAGGAAAATATTTCGAGATAAGCGGATATTCGAGATAAACAAAGTTGCTCGAATGGCAATGAAACATCGAGTTATTTGCAAAAAAGCCGCCACTACTTGCGAGCTCTTCAACAGGAGCTTCCAATCTTGCGTTTCATAAAGGTTTGAAAGAGAAAGAAAACGCACAGAGACGTTCACCGGCTGGGTTTTGTGGAACTGCAATTTTACTTAGAAGAAAAGAACTACGTAATTCTGGTCTGCTTTGCGGTCGCACTCGAGCCTAAATTCCTCTAGCTGCTTGACGCATTGAACAAGTCGATCTTCCCCGCCGCTGCCCTCAACCTTATTTTGCAGCAAGCGCAGCGAATTCCTCGTTTCAGCAGATGTCGGCACCTCTCGGAGGAGGTTCGTCGTCGTCGCCCCCGTCTTTGCCGCCCCCTTCTTTTGTGGCCATTTCAACGGTTTCTGCGTCCGTAACTTCTCCTGTTACGGGCACATCCTGCTGTACCTTTGCGCACGTCTCTACCGTCACATGACGCGCAACAGGGTTGCTTAACGAAGTTGATATGCCTCTAGGCTCAGACTTCACGTTCGGGGAAAACACCGCCTTTGCGGTAGGCGCGGCTATACGAGAAAAAAATCGAGGGAATTAGGCGCGGCATTGAGCAAATCTTGGGGAAACGGTCCACAGCGACGAAATTTTCGTTACAGTTTAAGTAAAGATTTCGAGATATCCGCAGTTTGGCCCATATATACTTCGAAATAAAGTCCAAGAAACACACGGGACGTACAGGGAATGGTTCGGTGCCGCGGAAAACCTTAACCGATTTTTCGACATATGCGAGTTCCAGTTAACGAGGTATTACTGTATATCAATATGCACCGCAAAAATTTCAAACATTCTTTAAAACGTCGGTACGGCGGACCCATAACAGGGTGATGTCGCCGGAAAAGGAGGAAAGGAGAGACAAGGTAGGGGCAGCCATACACAGAGGGCTCAAAATTAATAAGGAAGGATTATGTACAATGTAAGAGAGATATCTTTAAGCTGTAATAGGATAAGGAAAACATGTTCGGCCCTTACACCCTTTGAATATGGTTCACCACCGAAACAGAAAAGGTCGGGGACGGCGGTTATCTTAAGAAATACCACGCCGGTTATCAGAAGTGCTTAACTGTGCAACGCAATTATGTTGCACTTCACGCGCAACTTCATCCCGTGCAATAAAGACAATGGCCGCATTTGGCTTGGGTTCATCAGAAGGTTTGTTTGAACGGGACAGCGTTATTAGAACTATTTTTCGATTTTTGCGTCGATCCCAGCCGTCTGGTATCAGCCGTCATCATCAAGCATTCGCGAACTACGTGAGCTCTGCAAGAGGAAAGTACAACTGAGGCAGCCAAATGTGAAGGTTAGACTGAATCTGTAATACCTGTCAACGCATAAATGTGGGCTAGTTGGTTCGAACTGTGAAACATGGTTAAGTCCGCGCAGTAAAGAGGGACAATATGCAAGTACAGACACACAGGACTAGCGCTTGACATCAACTGAACTTTTTGCTATACAACGGCGCATGCGTGAACATGGCCAAAGCACCAAGAAAAAAATCACGACAAGTCAAGCGGTGCGTTTTGTTACGCACGTGGCAAGTTCGCATCTATTAGTTTGTCAAAAAAGAAATAGATTAATCTATTTCTTTTTTGCCAAACAATAGATGCCGGGCTTACGCAGTTATCTCCGGCTTTTATGATGCACTAGGCTTCAAACAATTCACTGCTGGCTTGGTCCTTAAAAGAGCGCAATATCAGTGTCTTCTGGATAAGTGGAACATAGTGCGGAACGCACAGGCAGCGGCGGCAATGGCAAGCTAAATTACCCGCCGCAGCGAGCGCTTGAACAGCTGTACGGTTCTCTCGGAGCCTGTTATTAACGCACCTACCCGTCTTCCCTATATAGCATTTTCCACAAGATAGAGGAACTTTCTAAACAACGCCTTGTTTGCATACAACAATTTGCGTGGTATGCTTCTTAGTATAGCGGTTGCCCTTTTTCTCGCCGTTCACAGCAGAGCAAATTCGTGCTAGTTTGTCTGGGGGCGGAAAACACAACGTCGGCACTACATTTCCCCGCCACCTTTTTAAGGCGGTGGGAGAAATTGTGCACGTAGGGCACGTCCACAGGCCTCTTTCTTTGCGAGGTTAGTCTCGCTCTTGACGTGATGCCCCTGACTTAACGTAACGCAAAAGGCTTTCCACCACTGATGATATTATTTCCCGAGGGAAGCCGGCCTCTTTCAAACGTGCAACTTGGTGCTGCACACTATCGGCGACTTGGTGCTGACAGGACTTCTAGAGCGCACTGCATAGGCAGCTAACACCAATAGCCTTTTTCACTATCATCTAATACGTTGAACAATAATCCAAAATTGCCTTTTTTGACCGCAGCCTATACGGCCAACACACGCATTTTCCACTAAAATTGAAACACACATCTAGGAACTACAAGAAAACTTCATTCGGTAATTCATGAGGTAATTTCAAGCCGTCCGAACAGTCCATAAGTGTTTTCTTTACCGTCTTGACTAAAAGGTGTACTTCTTCTGGCTTCATCGACCTATTAACAACCATGTAATCATCAACATACCTAAATATGTTTGCAATGTTAGCCGCGTCAATGCGCTTCTCAATACTCCTGTAATACCTAGCAGCGATAACTGCGCTATATAAATATGGGCGGTGATACCTCGGCGGGGACGAAATAATTTAAAGGGACACTGAAAGTGATATGTAACATTGCGGGATTACTAAGCGCAAATTGTAGTCCGGAGTCCCCAGGCCATGTTTCGACCACCCTGGGCGCGTTTACGCGATTTTATTTAGTAGAAAAATTAATTCGAAAATGCTGTCCTCCTCTCTTTACGCTCGCCCATTTTATGTGGCGTTTTCGTGTGACGTCGGGAGGAGCCGAGCTCGCAGTTGGCTGCGCTACTGCACGGCTCCCCGGCCTTCAGACAGCGTCAGTCGGCCCAGCGTTTCGTCCGCCGGCCGCCGACGGATCGTCGCAATTCGTTCGCTCAGTTTAAAACGAGCCAGGACACGTTTGTGAATGGAAGAAGTGCCTTTCTTACTTGGTGAGTTTGAACACTGTATCTAGCTCTAAGTCAAGGTCGCTTCACACAAGCGCTGCACAAGCGCACATGCGACGCTTCGCTGACTGGTACGCCAGTAGGAAAATATAAGGCCTCTTGAAGGCTGGAGAAGAGTCAGCGAAGTCAATATAGGTATATAAGGAAATAAAATCAACTGATATTTTTTACCGTACAGCGTAAAACTAGGGTGCGGGAAGCACTTTTTTTTTGCGCTGGGCGAACAAGCACAGAGGCCAGCAGCATGACTACGCATCCGCGAACGCTTTTCCGTCTAAGAAATGCAATTGCTAGATGTGAGATATTGTGTAAAATTGGGGGATGCTTACTGCACGAGCGCCAAACAACAAATAGTCACCTAAGCTGCTTGAAATGCTAAAACTAAATAAAAGTGCAAACTGGTTATACATTATATACCTTATATTTCCGAGGTCGGCGGCGCTGGCCTGTGGCCGAGTGGTTTGGAGCGCTAGGTATGTCATCGCAAGTGTTTTGCAAGTCACAAGTTTCGAATCCCAGCGGTGAAGTGCTTTCTCTGTTTTATAAGTTAACTTTTCCGTTTTCCGCAGATGTTTTCTATACAGAGTTCACCTTTTTTTCGGGCCGCAACGTTCATTGCTCCACGAACTAGTTCACAGAACGCGCGCAGGCTGGCACTGGAGCGCTAGCGAGTTCTCGTTGGCGTGATGTTGCCATAAGCACCGACTGGTTTCGGGCAGTGGGCACAGGCCAGAATCAACAGACCCTTGGCCTGGTGCGAACACGCGTTTTACGATACAGGCATGAGTGAGGCAAGCTCCAAATATGTGGGAAAAACGCATGGCATTTGAGCATCTGCGGGCACGCGGAGGGCGTTCATGCACTGCGTAGGCCTCAGCTATAGATTCCAAGCCGTCCTGGGAGGCTTATCTTATGCATTTTACAGCCGGCAACATGGCAGAAGCGTGGTACGATGATTACTGAGATATTGAGAATATCCATCCAACAACGCCATCGGTTGTGTTTTACAGAACCGAACCGAAACCGAAACTTGCTTGATTGCTAACCTTGGGTATCGTCCAATCACAATGCCCCCTCCTCACAACGTCACAGCCTTAGTTGGTGCGGCCGCCGCAAACCGTGCATGGTAGTTTTTCTTCTTTCGCGCTTTGTAAAATATTTACCCATTTGTAAAATATTAAAATATTACCTTTGTAAAATATTACCGAATATTAACCGGATAAACGATGAAAAGTGTGCTAATTTGAGCCAGTCTACGCAGTGCAAGCAAAAACGGGAGTTTGACAAATTCACTTCAGTGTCACTTTAAGCAGGCGCCATGCCTGGGCAGTGAACTTTGTTCTACACCCTGTCTGGGTCCAGCGTGCTCCGCAGACACGGTCACCAGCCACGCCCGCAACTTCGGCGATCGCATCAAAGCGCCTGCACCGCTGAAACGTACGCTGGCGCCAACATTGTGTCTTTTAACTAAACATGAAGCAAACGATTAACGCGATGCTAAAGAAAACGTGGACGGCGTAGATTATGACTAGACGGAAGGAAGGAAGAAAGACTTTGTTGAATGCCTACAACAGACACTGTGCACACTGCGCCCGGACGTAGCCACTCGTCGATCCCGACGTCACCCCTACACGGACCACCCCTTCGCTACTCGCTACGGGGGTGGACGCCGCTGTCCTGTAGGGGCAGCGGCGTCCAACCCCGCAGCGAGTCGTCCCGCAGCTTTCGCTCCGGTGCTGCTTTTCAAGGACCGCCAGGACCTGCTGGACGGCTGATAGTTGGGTGTCCTTGTCATAACTGTCCACTGCAAACTAAAAGACCGACCAATAGAAAAGAAAACCGACAAATCAGTGCCTTTCATTGAAAGGATGATCTGCTGAGCAGGACGCAGTGCAAGGAGTGCAAAAAAAAGCTTGTAATTTACGATTCAGCATCCTTCCTACCTAATTAGCTGAATAAAAATTAAAGGACTACAGTTTTACTCCCAGGGACGAAGATGGGGTGGTGCGTATCCCTCCCGCGTCGTAGGCATCTAGCTGTCTGTGTAACACACCGACGTAAAGCACTCAAGCGCTGAGGGCACCAGGCTGGTTGCCTTGTGCTGAGAGACGTCCACGTTGAAATCTGCCACCAGTAAAACTGGAAGGTCATCGGTGAGCGCGTGAATACCGCCTGCGCGTGTCCCCACTTCCAAATGCAAGCATAAAAATAGCACGGTGGAGAAAGAGAGCACGCGTGGCGAGCAGTATGCACGCTTCGCTGTGCAGAGGCGGGGAGAAGGACAGAGGTATCAAGTGCGCATGTAACCACAGTCCTTCCGTAGAGGGTCATGCTTTGCTGTGCTGCACAAAAAACGGGAAAACCGGCTTGCGAAAAATAAAGTTACACCGATCTCCTGTACAGCAGTCAGCTATGGT
>JABSTR010002025.1:0-37307 GCA_013339765.2 Haemaphysalis longicornis | reverse complement strand
TATAATTAGTAAAGCAAAATCGCATTTTAAGCTTATAATTTATTGCGTCCTGCAAGGATTCCTATTAAGCTGAACAAAAACCATGTTCTGAGGTTCACCTCCGGTATATGGCAGTCTGCGGAGAATGGCTAACGATCGACTTAGACCCACCTGCGTGCAATTTGCGCACGCCGAAATCTCGGCCCACGGGTGTTCTACCTCCATCAGAAAAACGGCCGTCGCCGCCCCCTGAATAAGCAATATTCTTCAATCGATTATTACGTTGACAACAACTGACCGCAGGCGTTGTGCTCACCACAATGAAACGAATGCTTTCTTCACACCCAATGAGCTTTTCCCTCTCCTTCGTGCAGTTAACTTATGACGTGAAACATTGTGCGGATAATGAGATAAAAATTGATTTTATTGAATTTTATGCAAACCGAATACGAGGTTTTCTCTTCGCTGAATAGAACAGTTTATGATAGAGCGTTTTAATATTTAAATCGGGACAATCTGAACTAACTGCGGTATGAAATTTTTCATAGTCCAAGCGAGAACTTCAATTACTACAGGTAATGTCCATGTTGTGAAATGTCGCATTTTAAATCTACCGCAGTATTCAATGAAGTTGACCCGTTGTTTCAAATATTCGTTACACAACCCCATTTTAGTACAGTGAATAGTATTCAATGTTGTGTAATAATTTGAGGGTCGCAACGAGGTATAATTTTGAACCAATATGCATAATGCAGGAGAACTGCCTACGATTCATTCAACATTTTCCAGTAACACTAGCACACCAGTTTGCGTTTCAGAGGAAAAATACTGAATAGAACAAGGTTCTACAAAGAGCGTTAGTCAGCAATTGTTTTTATAGAATTGTTTCTAGCTTATAAAAATTCGAATCCGCAATTTAGGAAAAAGCAAGTATCACAAGTTGAAATTTCTAATCTTGATCCATTAGAATTGGTGCCATTTTTTTCTGGATTGGATTGGATTGGAAAAGACTTTATTTACAAAGATCCTGCAGTAGGCGGGGGCCGATTTACGGCTCCGCCTCAACGCGGCCTAACGTTGCATCTCCTTTCGCAGCCCTACTGAGCACTAGCTCCTTTTCGGAGCCATGCCTTTCAAGCGCGGTGAAGATCTGCTGGATGGCCCAGTTTTGATCTATCTTGCTGGCTGACTCGATGGCTCCTTGAAGTTTCGCTGGATACTTCTCGAAACTGGCACTGTCCGTTTCGGTGGCACAGTCCCACATAACGTGCCACCGGTTGGCCGGTCCCTTCTTGCACACACTGCACAGGGCCTCGGGGTATTCGTCCGGGAACATCTGATGTAACGCTGCCGGTGATGTGACCGACGCTGTCTGCAGTCTTCTTAGCCACACGCTGCTTCCTCGCGACCCAGGGACCGATGTGGCGGCGGGTACGCCCGTCTCGAAAGCCGCATGTTCTTGAGTGTTTCGCCATAGCCTCTCGCTCGGTCCTTGGTCTCCGACCACCGTTCGCACTCGGGACGACTCTCCACATTGGGAGCGCGGTGAGTAATAGCGCGCGCCTCCCTGTGGGCCGTCTCGTTGTGGTTGGGTGTATTCGGAGAGCATCACCCGCGTGCGCAGGGATCCACTTTACTTCTACTCTTCTTTCTTCCTGCGCAACCACTCGTTCGATTATCTTGGCTGCCTTGTCACTGATCCGGCCGTTCGCTAGGTTTCGTACGGCTTCTAGCGAATCGCTTAGGACGGTGTCAAACCACGGCTCGGCCATTGCTAGGGCGATGGCGATCTCCTCTGCTTCGGTTGCATTAACACACCGCATACTCGCTGACCGTGGACACTTCCCCCGTTCTCGCATTGATGGTAACCGCTGCGTATCTGCCCTTTCCGTAGTCTGCTGCATCCACGTATCTCGTTCTCGGGTCACCGCTGTGCTGCTCGATGAGGTACTTGGCCCTGGCTCGCCTCCGCTCCCGGTTGTGCTCTGGATGTACGTTCTTCGGGATGGGACTCACCCGCACGTTTTCTCGAACTTTATCACAGAGCTCTCTTCTAAGCTGCCTCCCCGTGACCTGATAGCCGTACCCCAAGGTCTCGAGTATGGCCCGGCCCGTCTTGGTCCCCGCCAGCCTCTCGGGTGCTTGCTTCGTGCTCGACCAGCTGCGCGCCTCGATGACTCGTCCATGGTGATGCTTGGTGAAAACGCCCACTGTGCATCAGCCGCTCGGTGGTTCGTTTTGACTCCTTCACCAAGCGCTCCAACGCTCCTCGCGTCCATGTTGTACAACCTTTATCTGATCATTGAGTGTCAATCCTTGTTCTATGTTCGCGCTGCGACCCCTTGTCTGGTTAGTACAGCTGCCGTGAATACGCTTATGTGACTTGACAGCGAGGGATTTTAACCAAGCCGTCATTGCGTTTCAGACTCTTTAGTACACGCCCTAGTCCGTTCTACGAAATACTGAATAGAACTTGGTTCTACAAAGAGCGCTGGATTTAGATTAACGCCGGCATGGTACTTGCTGTTATTGACATCGCCCCATCTTCTTCATCAGATCTTGATCCTTTGCTGGCGTTTTTTTCTGGACACAGAAGAAATTTTTCTCTTTGCTCGTCAAAATTTTTTAAAAAAATGTATTGCATTCAATAGTTACAGTTTCTAAATCTCAAATATCTTGAAATCGAGCAAAACATTCCCTTTTTTTCTTGTGATTTGCACCATGTGTTGCAGTAAGTTTTATAGTCTTAAATACGTTCATCTCACGTTGGTGATGAATGCTATTGAGTACCAATTCTCTCCCTAGGCCTTACGTTGTTGCAACGGATACGCCATTCTGTAGGCGTTTTTATTTCCATTTGCTCACCCGGAATGAAATACCTTGAGCATATGACGCTAATTTCATAGTCAGGGCGCATAGCATGCATCGTACCAGAATACAGCGTATTTGTTGCGCGGGGTAACGTCCAGGGACTCAACTCTTTTAGGCATGCAGTACATAGTACTGCACCTCTATATCGACACCTCTATATCGCGTACTCGCTTTGTTAGTCATCCTATCAAAATAGTCGTGTCAACTTACCCACGGATTTTGAATGGCCACTCGCAGTATTCGGCTAATTTTTAAGACATTGACATAAATCCTTTTCATAATTGCCGTGAACATAAACAGCAACTAGCGTAATGCTTTACTTTCAAAAATGGTGATCAGAGGCTCGCATTTCCCGTTTGGAAGCGACCGAATTGCTATTTGGCAAGCCGTCGCATTAATCGTCACTGGATTACAGAAGATAGCTGGGTTTCAGCTGTTCGCATTTAATGTAACTGTTCCGCAAGTGGCGTTTATAAACGCTCCTTCGCGTAAACGAACACCATATAGGCAGATAAGCCGGTTCTGTTCTGGACGAAAGGAGCCTGAAAACGCTTTTTCCTTCACTTTTCATTTCCTTCCACGCGCTTCATTCAACGGGCTGCGTAAATTTGCACCCCGATTCGAAGCCGTGCAAGGCGAAACGCGGATGCTGGAGCGAAGGTGTTCGCGCCGTTAGTTTGACGCTTCAAATAAACTCGGGTAAGTTTTTAAGCACACGCAAGCGACAGCAGTGTTCTGTTTCGTGAGTGTTGCAAGGAAAACTAACTGCGACGCCCCATACTCTTACTAAATGGCTGTAAAAAGCGCGCATAAACGTTAGACGTTAAAGCAGAAATTCCCTTGCGAATGAGAACGTCGCAACAACCTCATTTGCTGTTCACAATTTTTCTACGAAATTTCACTTCTTCTTGTTTTGTGAATTGATTACGCACTGCTAAAGTTTTAAATTCGCGATTCCGAATTCGTACGCCGCTATGTAGTAGCTGCAGGGTTCGATTCTCCGTTAACGTGGCTGCATTCCTGCAAAACGTCGTCAGGTGCACCGTGTGTGCCCTGTGGAGCGCACTTCAAGCAGCACCAGTCGGCATAGTCAACGTGTACCGTTGGTTTCGGTTTTGCAATTAAGGAATTAACTACCGCAGCGTACACGGGCATATCAAGAAGTGGTCAGCTTGTACGCACAACTTACTTTAATCGGAAACTCAAACCCAATGCCGGCAGTTCTCACAGCGACGGGAAACGAACAGCAAAACCGAAGATATCCATTTGGGCGATCACCACTCACCTCCGTTGCGGCTAGCCAGGAATGACAGAAGTTTCTTCGATCCACTCCTGCGGGCTTGCGCTGAGCTCATTCAAAGTGAGCCGTTAGGACATCCCGATATAACGCACGAACGCACTTGCTCCGATAAGTTCAGGCGCTTCGCAATGCGAATATTCTCGTCCGGTCTCACTGAGTCAAGCCTTGGCAGTAATTATTCCGCCGAATGGATTTTGCCTTCACACGCAAACGCTGTCATTTAAGATTTTCCTCGTGCACTTTCAAATAAAAGAGCGATCCGCGGCGCTCTTCGAAGGCGCGCTTCCGCAACGATGCGACGGTTCACGTTTTAAAACGGAGCGCAGCACAGGCGGGCGTTGACCGGGCACCTTCCGAAAATGCATGGTAGCGTGCTGAATCGGAAAGGTCGCCGGCTACTCACGAGCAGACGCACCCGTGAAAGGCCGCCGACTCGCACGAGGACTCCGTCGCGGCGAAGCGAGCGGTTTGCACGAAGTTCACACGCCAGGCAAAGCGCACTGGCCGGCCAATTGTCAGCACTTCACTCGTCAAGCGCGCACTGGCAGGGCGCAGGTGGCTGCGTTCCTCGGGGCCCAAAGCGGCCACGCCGCTTCCCCATCGAGCCGCCCGCAGAAGGAAGAGAGCGGACGGCCGCTGCCGGAAAAGGGAAGAAGGCAGAAAGCGCGGCGCCGACCGCTCCGGCCGATCATCGCGTGGCAGGCGGCGGCGGTCGCTCGAGTATTTCCCCAGGCTCCTGCCCGGCGCTCTTTCCTTCTTCCCCAGACACGCGCGGCGCATGCGCGGGTCGCGATGACGTCGTTTGCACGGGGACGAAATGTCGAGCGGTTCCTTTTGCCGTCTACCTGCTCTCTCCCAATAACGCTCCCGACATTTCTCCGGCTGGGGAGACGCTAAACACGGCCGTTTTTTTTTATCGCTTTCCTTTATTTGGAACGCGCATCGCAATACTCGGGGCGCCATTATTTATATTGTCGTGATTACTCTGGGACGGGAAGGATGTTTCTTGGCAGAAGCAAAAATGCTGGCAGCTTTGGTAAGCAGAAGTTGCGACGTCAGAAGAGTCCTTAAGCTTTTCGTATGTCGTTCAAATACCAAACGAAGAAAAACACTCTGGATTGGGTTAGCCCTGCAATGGTCAATAAGAAAAATCGAACGTTGTATAGGAGAATCCGCTGACGGAAAAACTCAAAAATCGGCTGTCTGCTACAGTAAAATCGAATGAATCGAGAAATTTCATTAGTAAGCAGTGCGGGGACGTGAGAGTTTTTTTCTTGGGCTGCGAAGAGACTCCGGCTTGAGAAAGCCATAAGGAAAGAAAGATATGACGAAAAAACAGGGGATGAGTCGGCGCTTGAACGAACGGAAATGTGTAACACTTCATCAGAAAGCAGCCAATGCGTGTTTCAGAAGAGTTAATGTTAACACTTTTGATTACTTTCTGGGCAACAGCGAAGGAAAGACTGTGACGAAAGAAACGCGCAGGACAGCGCCCGTCCTGTCCGTTTCTTTCGTCCACGTCTTTTCCGCGCTGTTGCCCAGAATGACCATACCACTTGCCCAGCTCACTACTCTGTTACACTTTTGATTACTTCCGTATTCAATATTTACAAAGTGAGCATTTGGAGGACGCAACCTTTGTGGTTCCCTAACGTGTCCACCTTTTGTAAACTCTAGTAAGTACGTTGTTGGGCTAGTTGGGTCGATAATTATTATGAGATGTATAACGCAAAAAAAAAAGACGAAGGACAAAGAATGCACGAGGACGAAGCGCTAACTTGCAGCTACTGGTCTATTGAAAGAAGCACACATTTAAACAACAGCGTACACGATAACAGACAACCTACGCGACACAAAGCAAAAACAAGGAAAAATACATTTTTTTACCCCACTAGACAATATTATCGCCCCTTCCCGTGCATCGGGCTTCCAAAATAAGCAATCTCTTCTGCCGATAAAGTAACTGATGCTTGACTAATGCATCCGTCTCTGGCGTTGTAAATTTCTAGCGCTTCCACTATAGTTGTGCTCCCCCAACCTGCAGTTTATGCATCGACCGGCTTGGCCTATGTATTGCTTGCCACACCGAGTCGGAAGGAGTACACCACGCCTTCTGCACATGGTACGAACAGGTTTTCGTGCTTTATCGGGCATCCTTTTGGTTTTTGGCCAACTGGATTCGTCTGCTTGCAGAGCCGCGATAGCTTATTTGGCGCGGTAAACAAACGTCGACCTTTGCGCGCTTTCCAATCTTTTTAATGTTATGGGATATCCGTGCAAATATGGTATGCCACTCAATTACTACGTGGTTCGTAAGCGTTTGCGTGTGTCTTTAATTTTTAAGCGTCATGTTTAAGTTTGTTTAAGTATAAGTTTACGAATCCGGAGACGGATGCATTAGTCAAGCATCAATTACGTTATCGGCAAGAGAGATTGCTTATTGGGAAGCCCGCTGCACGGGAACGGGGCGATAAGATTGTCTAGTGGGGGTAAAAAAATTTAGTTTTCCTTGTTTTTGGTTTGTGTCGCGTAGGTTGTCTTTTATCATCGTACGCTGTTGTTTAAATGTGTGCTTCTTTCAATAAACCAGTAGCTGCAAGTTAGCGCTTCGTCCTCGTGCATTCTATGTCCTTGGTATTTTTTTGCGCTATACATCTCTTAATAATTTACAAACTCAGCCATTTCTCTTCTTCACCCTACATTATTTGCACGAAATACAGAATTAAAAAAAAAACATTTTTGCTTAGGCGCAAACACGGTGAAAGGTCGTTTTTGTTACTCGTCTCCGATGTTACACTGAAAGCGCCAGCAATCGCTGTCACCGAGCCAAGTACTTGCATTAATACGAATGCGTGTCACAAAATGCTCACTATCCAGCGACTACAGCAGAACTTGGCGCCGCCAATGAGTTATCTTTGAACAATGCAAGAACAGTAAGAAAAAAATGGAGGGGAAGCCCATACAAACCCATAAGACATGAAGGTAGCGAAGCTGTACGCAACCTTCACGGCCATCACGGTGCCTAAATCCACGATTACAGGCGATTGGCTTCTTCGATGCCGCAACGACCTTTTCTCCGTCATTGTTGCTATAAGTGTGAGCTTCCTTCTTTGTTTTGGAAGTGATGAGAGATAAGAGTGACAAGGAAGTGACATCATCTTGGAGGGGCGCACGCTATGACGTGTCTTTCTCGTTCCGAGCAAGTATTGCCACGATTACGGCGAATGCTTGAGTTCTTTAGTTGTGCGTGCAATCTTGGCCAGTCTCTGTTAGTGGGTATACTCGGGTTGCCAAACGTGCGCCGGGGACTCTAAGCGGTTTCTGGGAAGCGCGCACACACGAGCGCTCGACATTTTATTTGTTTTTTTTTCTGCCGCGTGGTAGCTGCAATTATTGGACAATCTCCCTAAGTGGGTATGCTTGGCTTGACAAACATGCGTTAGGGACGCTGGGTGGTCGCCGAGAATAACACACAGCTGAGCGCTCGGCATTTTCTAGGTTTTTTTAACCGCGGACGCCAAACTATTAGAATTTGCTAAACAGCTTTGCTCTTTGAAAGGAAGGGAGGAAGGAAGGAAGGAAGGAAGGAAGGTTGGTAGGAAGGGAGGGAGCGAGGGAGGAAAGAAGGAAGAAAGGGAAAAAAATGGCTGAAGATTACGATACTCCCTAGCGTGAAATTTTAACCAGCGCGAACTGCAGTCTTCTCGGTTCATGGCGTATAGCTGGGGCGTCTCCGGGGAAGTGATCGCGTGATCAGAGAACTCGCAGGGGGCGCGCCGCAAGCTCTGCCGTTATCTCGCAGCGGGTTCCCGACGCTGAGCCATGTTGTTGTAAATCGGGTTTGGACCTTCCGCGCAATGTACACGTGGTTTGGTGTACCACGCAACCAGGTGGGACGATGAAGGACCCATGACGTGCAGCACCCAGCGCGTGCTGGCTTCGGCGGCGCGGCCTCGCCGATCTATGCTCGGTGACAACTTAAGAACGGCACCGGAAGTTGCCGCTGTGCCTTATCACCGTAGCCGGATGTTTCTCCGCGCGGCGTAAGTAGGGCGTTATGGGAATATTTTGAATATGGCGTGAGCCGTTCCCGTGATTTTTCGGACTTAATATGCTTATAAACGACTCCAGTGACGACAAACTAACTGCGTGAGACAAGGCAGACGATATCACGCATTCATAGCAAACCCCTTTCAAAACGCGCGCGCACTGAAATCACGGGTCCGGCGCTTTGGCGGAGTGATACACTACATGAGGTGGTGCCGTTCTTGAGTTGTAACCGAGTATACCATCCCCCTCACATTTGCGCCATTCTTTCGTCCTCCGCTTCCTTGCGGGTTCATCTTCGGTGGCCTCTTCGTTCTTCCGCTTATCTCATAGTGCGACCCCGCCGGGAAGCGCGTTGTGCCGCCTCGGCATACCGCCCTCCCCCTCGCACTTTTACCACATTTGCCTGCTGCGTTTTTCTGTCATCTTCGGTGTCCCCTTTGTTCGTTCGGCTACGAGGCACGGCGACGCCATGACACACAGCAGAGGGCGTCTAAGTGGTGGGCACTAAGAACAGCAAGGAAAAAGCTCAGAGCTTACCGAGGGAAGCGTCTGGTTCAGTGGGCCACTGCACACTATGGAAAAGTGGGGGGAGGGGTTGGAAATAAAGAGGGGGCATATGAGATAAAAATGAAGGCGAGAGAATTAAAAGAACAAACAAAGCATGGACACAACGAAGGACTGAAATAGTGGTAAACGTCCCAATGGGAGCATGAAGGACGCTTCACGCCGGCAACGTTCCACATTCAGACAAGCGTGAGTCGTTCAAGAATCAAGGCAGCGCTGTTGTTGAGCGTGGCGACGGCGACGTGCACCGCCTTTAACCGAAAATAATGTTTAGTGTAACCGGTTGTTCTATAGAGTTTACTGAGGGATGTTGAGAGGTGTTGCCTGTGAGTTGTCGACCCGACGCAGTGGCACAACAGGTACTCTAAAGTCTGACTCATGGCAAACACGTCAAAAATAGCGCTGTCAGGCATACCGATATTGATTGGGTAAGGATTCGTCAAGCCAACAGTGGCAGGTAACAAAGTAGGGTAACGATCGAACGATTCTTGGATGCAGGCATGCAGGTGTCGTTGCAGGCTATGGTCGAGCGAGAGAGGGAGACAGTTTTTGAAGTATGGGGTACTTCATGCAGCGAATGTGATTTTGCGGGTCATTGAACATAGCACCCTTGCAGCGTCAGGGCTCGATGGTAGCGTGCAGCTCAATCGGGCACTTTTATCAGCATAATGAGCCACTATTACCCATGTTCACAAACACCAATACCGCAGTGACTTGGGAACGAGTGAAAAAAAATATCGTGCCCAAATGTGAATATGACGTTATAAATATATTGAAGTGGGGACTACAGCTGTGTATAAAAAAAGCGAGCTCTTCCCCTACATTCTATGAACTTACATATAGTTAAAAAAGTAATGCGTGATGTTGCAGTGACACAAAGAACGTTTTTGGTGAGCATAGGACGTGTAGTGAGTCTTTATGTAAGGACCATCGATAAAATGCAAAATTTGAAATTTGTTTTCTCTCATACTATAAGGGGTATCGAGATCGGCGCCACCACGTGAGTAATGCACTTGCCACCCCACATGTTTCACTTGAAGGCATTCATTATAATAGGGAATATACTGGCCCCACTATTCTTATTTCTGATTACGGTCAGAAAAATAAAGAACCTGCGTACACAATACTGGCACGTTCAAATTGCTGTTCTTCAGCGAGGAAGCTGCAGCCTGGCTGTGCGTTGTAATTGATGGTTGCAGAATAATTTAGGCCCAAGGAAGTTGCATAGGTGCGCCAAAATGTGGTACACCAGCGGGTTTCGGAGCGCCGCGCGAAACAGGAAGACAGCCGCCGCCACTCCACGCCTTCGAATCGAGAAGAAAATTCTCCACCCCCTCCACAGTGCGGAGGGTCCGGACAAACCGAGAGCGACTCCCGCGGTTAGACGAGAAGGAAGCGGGGCTGGTGTACACCCAGCACTCGCCCTCTCCCAGTTGCTTTTCGCCCGCCTGTGTTAGCGGCCCTTTTCTGTTTTGTTAGTGGGTGTCCTTCTTCTTGAGGAGAAACACTTCATGCTGTCAAGAAAAAAGAAGACCGTGGAAAAAAAGGGAAGAACGGAGAGAGCCCAGTGCCGACCGCGGCCTTCCCATCAACGCGTGGCGGCAGCTGCCCGAAAGAACTTCGCGCGGTAGTTAACGAGCGGCAGCGCAGAGGGGAGGCAGCGGCAGACCCGAGAGAACGGATTCAATAATTTACGGCGTAACGAATTAGGCATTTGGCAGGGATCCTTACTCCGTAATCTAATATGCCTTGAAAGAAACGAGAGTGCTTGAGCGTATCGAAAGAGTCTCGCAGTAGGCAGATATACATGTGTTGCGCAATTCCACGCTCCGAAATGGGAGCGTATATGACAACGCCCGTTCTTCGGTTTGCGCGATGCGCCGATCCATTCCAGTACAAGTGCGCCGAGATAAAGAAACGCAGCATTCTTCGTAACAATCTTTTGTAATTTGTAACGATCACATATCGTACGTTGGAATTACCTTTGTGACGTACGAAGTTTTGTGGTTACAATGGCGCTGCCTCATACGCTAGATATAACTGGGTAAGTGTGAGTACGGTCGGATGTAAAAGCTTGGCTGCTAAGCTTATTCCATGATGACCCAACAAACCTACGCCTGATAACGCTGATTGCAGCTACATTGACCATAGATGCTCAGTTATAAGTAGGCGCTTTCGCCCCTCCTACCAGTCAAGAAGGTGGCAAGTACTCTGCGCGGAAACTGAGCCCTGCAGCGTGTGCGTGGCTGCGCGGGCTATCCACCGACGGCCAGCAAGAAACGAAGTTTAAAGGCAAAAAAAAAAAAGAAACGCCATAAAAGGCACAGCACCCTGCTTGTTATCGTCTTCAGTCGAAAAGAGCATGCATGTGTTCAACCCTTCGTACTCGCTTAATGAGCAAGCACCAAAAATGGCGAAAACCAAAAATGATTGGTTTTCGCCGCTCTGCTGACTGCCCTCCTAGTTCGGCTGCAGAAGCTTCGGAGCGCACTGTTAATCCTTCTCGCTTTTCCACCAACAATCTTTCGACTCGTAATGATGGACGTAACAGCTTATGCGCGGAAAGGTGAGTGCGATGCTTCCGTTGCATACCGTGTAGCCAAGGCTCATCAGTGAGAACTCCATGGAATGAATTGGATTGGATTGAATAAACTTTTATTAAGCCTGAAGAACTAACGCTGACGTCGAGACGCTAGCGCTCGTCGATCGGGCCTACATCATCCTCGAGGGGACGGCTGGGCCGTCCCTTTATGGTCCCCCATCGGGGTCCTCCGGGGCCTGCCTAGCCATTGCCTCTCGGACCTGCTGGACGGCCCAGAGTTGGTCTTCTTGGTTGTAAGATGCCAGCGCCGCTTCTAGCCGCGGCGGTAGGAGTCCTGAGTTAGCTTCGTCCGGGTGTGTCTTGCAGTCCCACAGCATGTGCGTTAGCGTGGCCGTCTCCCTTCGGCAGACCTTGCACTTGCTGTCTGGGTAGGCATCGGGATACATCCTGTGCATCATGTGCGGCGTCGGAACGGTCCTCGTTTGCAGTTGTCGGAATGTAACCGCCTGGGCTCTGTCCAGCTTTATGCTGGGTGGAGGGAGATTCTTTCGAGCCAGGCGGTATGCCTTCGTGATCTCGTTGTATCCGACTAGTCTGTCTTTGGCGCTATACCAGAGTCGCGAGGCCTCGTCGTCGCCGTCGGCGCGGAGGGATAGCGCGCGCGCCGCGGCGTGGGCCGACTCGTTCCGATTGATCTTGCTCTCCGACACTTTGCCCTCGTGCGCCGGGAACCAGATGATGCGTTTTTTGTCTCGAGTATGGGCTCGCTCCAGGATGCGAGCAGCCGTCGGTGAAACTTCGCCCTTGGCGAAATTTCGCACTGCTTGACGCGAGTCGCTGAAGACCGCGGTGCATCTCTCGTCGATTATCGCCAAGGCAATGGCCACCTCCTCGGTTTCTTCAGCCTGGTCGCATTTCACGCTCGCCGCCGATCTCGTGTTGCCCGTGCCGTCGACCGCGACCGCCACGTAACGGCGTCCGCCCGCGCATTCCGCGGCGTCGACGAAGCGAGCTTTTCGGCCCTCACCGTACTTGTCGACGAGGGCCTTGGCTCTTGCTTGACGTCGGCCCTTGTTGTGCTCTGGATGTACGTTTCTGGGTATTGGATCCACTCGCAGGTCGCGGCGAATCTCTTCTTTAAGCGAGGTCTTGCGCCCTTGTTGTTGGTGGTACCCAATGCTCAGCTTCTCGAGGATGGTGCGTCCGGCCTTGGTCTTCGACAGTCTCTCCAGCTGAGACACTCTCTGCGCCTCGATGATTTCCTCAAGCGTGTTGTGTACGCCCAACTGCAACAGTCTGTCGGTGCTCGCCGTTTCCGGCAGGCCGAGCGCGATCTTGTGAGCCCTGCGTATCAGGATGTCAATCTTTTTCTTCTCGCACGCGTGCCAGTGATGAAAAGCTGCCACGTACGCTACGTGGCACACCACGAAAGCTTGTATTAGTCGGATGAGGTTGTCTTCCCTCATGCCGCCGTGTCTCGAGGTCACGCGCTTGAGCAGCCTGGTGGCGTTGGCTGCCTTGTTCACGAGTCGGTTCACCGTGTCTCCGTTTCTTCCGTTCGCTTCTATGACCATATCGAGTATCCTTATCTTGGGCACCGTGGGTATGATGGTGCCGTCCTTGGTCCGGATCGTGATCTTGTCGCACTCTCTGCTCGACTTGCTCTTGCGTGTTCTCACCGGATGGTACACTAGTAGCTCTGACTTTTTCGGCGAGCATCTGAGGCCCGTGTCCTTGAGGTAGTCCTCGATTTCCTCGACTGCGTTCTGGAGCGTCGATTCGATGTGTCCGTCGCTGCCGCGACACACCCAGAGGGTGATGTCGTCGGCATAGATCGTGTGCTCGACGTCTTTAAATTTCTCGAGTCTTTTGGCCACGCCAATCATGACTAAGTTGAAGAGCATTGGGGAGATGACCGACCCCTGTGGGGTGCCGCTGTGCCCCATGCTCCTTTCTCCGACCTTGAGGTCCCCCGCCACCAACTCGGCTCTTCTGTCTGTCAGGAAGTCCCTGATGTAGTTGTAGCTCCGTTCGCCTAGGTTGAGCCCGGACACTTACCTGAGGATTGCGGCGTGCTCCACTTGATCAAAAGCGCTTTGTAGATCAAGACCCAGGATGGCTTTGTTTCCACTCGTCTTGCCGTCAATCACCTGGTGCTTGATCTGTAGCATAGCGTCTTGGGTGCTCAGGCTGTGTCTGAAGCCTATGATCGTGTGAGGGAAGGCGTCCGTCTTCTCTAGGTACTTCTGCCACCGGTTGTGGACTACATGTTCGAGGACCTTGCCGATGCAAGACGTCAGCGAGATCGGTCTTAGGTTGTCCGGGTCCGGGGGCTTGCCGGGCTTCGGTATTAGAATCATCCTAGCTTTCTTCCATTGAGGAGGGAGCTTCCCCGTCTTCCAGCACTGGTTGTAGTATCCCGCGAGGGCCTGTATGGATCGATCGTCCAGGTTTCTGAGGGCTCTGTTCGTAATTCGATCGGGACCTGGCGCCGACTTGCTGTTGAGGTCGTGTAAAGCCGTCCGGACTTCCTAGATGCTAATGTCTCGGTCGAGGTCTTCGTTAACCACGCTGGTGTACGGGCCGTGCAGCGTGGTGTTCGCCTGCGGTAGATATTTGTCTATAAGTCGTTTCTTGATGGCGTCTTCCCCATGATCCGTCGTCGCCTTGTGTAGAAGCATGGCGAGCCGATCTCTCTGGTGACTCTTGGTCTTTGACTCGTCCACAAGGCGCCTCAGGATGTTCCACGCCTTGCCGTTCTGCATCTGCCCGTCGACGGTGTTGCAGAGCTTATGCCACTGCTGGTGGCATAGCTCCTTGCAGTGTTCTTCGATGGCGCGATTTAGTTCCGCGATCTTTTTGCGGAACCTGTGGTTGAGGCGTTGCCTCTTCCACCTCGCCAGCAACGCGTTCTTGGCCTCGATCATGTGTGCCAGCCTGCTGTCCATCCTGCTCACCTCCAAGTCCGTCTCAATCTCCTTGGTAGCCGCTGCGACGCTGTCGTTCAGACCTCGGCACCACGATTCGATGTCCGTGATCTCCTCCTCGCCCCGCGAGTCCCTTATCTTTCTGAAATCGTTCCAATCCGTCCACCTTACCTTGCGTTTTTCTTCTTGATGCTTCCCTGGCAGTGGGACCTCGATTTCAATGATCATGTGGTCGCTCCCCAGATCCGTGCCGGTGTTGCGCCAGTTCGCCGACTGCGAGCCGAGGTTCTTTACGAAAGTGAGATCGGGTGTGGTGTCCTTCGATACCGAGTTTCCCGTCCTCGTCGGGTATGCAGGGTCCGTGATCAACGTGAGGTCGAGGTCTTGTGTGTCCTGAGCCAGGTGTCGCCCCTTGATTCCGCTATAGGTGTACCCCCACGCTGGGTCCGGTGCGTTGAAGTCACCGCCGATCAGGAGCCTCTGTCGATCCGCAATCTTGCAGGCCTTGTGTAGGAGTGTCTTGAATCGTTGAAGTCTGTTCGCGGGTCTGCTGTACACGTTGAGGATGAAAATGCTGCCCTTCCTGTTCTTGGCAGGAATAATTTCGACGAAGGTGTGTTCTATCTTGGTACTATTCAGATCGTGTTCGACGAAAGAGATGCCCTTCTTCACTAGCGTGCAGACGCCTCGAGCCCCTACAAACGGGTTCACGTGGGACGTGTAGCCGGGGAGGGTCGGCGCGTCGTCCATCAACTCTTGCCGTCTAATCCTCCAAGGAATGAAAAAAAAATTCCTCGGGAGCTCTGCTTTGTTGCCGACTTACTACTCATTTTCGACTACTGACGCCCTTTGAAGACAAAGCCCAGGAATTATCAAAGACTTCTTTTCTGCTAGATAGTTTCCCAGTCGAAAAAGACGACAAGAAAAATTTCTGTGGTTTGTCGTATGTTCGTGTGTCGTACTGTCGTATTGCCGTATTTTTGTCCCGTCGCGATTCTAGTATTCTGTCGTGTGTCTTATGTTAGTTGTCGTTTATCTGATATTTCATCAGTAGTTGCACATGGTTCGACTTTATTGCCCACTGTGAAGAGTTGCGTAAATGGCAGTTCTATTGTGGCTACACAAATGTTTGTCGTTGAGAAAATTGACTTCGTGGTTACGACAGAAATGTGAGTAGTAGCAACAGATGGTTTTGTTGTAACAAGAGGACTTCTGTTGCCACAACAAGGTTTTTGTCGTACGGCAGGAATTGTTGTTAGGTTTTGCGATATTCCTGTTGAGATTTTCTACTGGGGTCGCGTTTCGCTTTCATTTCTTTCTCTTCTGTCGGTAATTACTCCAACAGGTACAGTGGCCGCAATTCACGGGGCAACTTCCCCACCACCAGAGCTCTCCACGACGTGCGTGTGTTGATTACGTGCCGTCACGTGGTCCTGTCACGGGGCCCACGTTTCAGGAGAATTTTTTTTTCTCATTTTGCTGGAGTACCGCGTTAGCTCTGTGATTTACGCACTTGCCTTACTCTCTTGAGACACGGTTTCAAATGCCACGCGAACCCGAATGGGTTTTATTTCTTTTCTTTTCACAGTGCACGCCATTTTGCACCACTTGTGTTTACTCCGATGAAGGCGACGATGAGTACGGTCCCTTTTCGCGTTTTGAGGACACACTATCGTCTTTCGCAAGGTATTAACCTTGCCGCAATGCCGAGGCTGAACTTACCTCTTTTCAACGCACTCACAGCCTTACTCAACTTTGAAGGGACGCTGTCGGAGCATACAATGTTGTACATTCTCGTAGAAATGAACAGGGGGTGTTTATGCACGCGGGAAAATTTGATCGGAATATTCTGTACTACCAGCTTATTTATTTATTTATTCATTTATTTATTTATTTGTTTATTTATTTAAATTTACCTTCTTTTGAGATAAAAATGTTATCATCATCACAGTCATGACATTTTAAAACTATTGCAGACATTCTGAAGAAGGAACCCAGAAAACTTTATTAAATTTTTGGGCAATTATTTGTGGGTTGTTGCACATGCATGATATCATTACAACTATTCAATTTACGGAAGGCTCTGATCGTGAAAGATATTTCCAAAATTTTTGAGCGGTTGTATTAACGTAATTAGTGGTTTAATGCAAAAAGATGCTTCAGGTACTTCTAATTCCTTTGGACTTTGAGTGCAAAGGTCCGCTATTCTGTGACAGTTTTTCGGATTTTGTTGCCCCGTACGACGCAACTGTCGCTTTAAATACATATAAGCTCACGAGAAATCCTCGAATTACCTTTATCTGAACGCTTAGATTTTTTTTGGCACAAACACAAATGAACTGTGCGCCACATCTGTAAAATAGCTCCCTAGTTTCTCTACTATGGCTTACGATCTAAGGACAATTCAAAGTCTTTTTCTGACATGACGCAGTGTGCTCTTTGAGTAAAAAAAGAACAAATTCAGTTATAAAACAGTTAATAAAAAGGAATTTCTCGAGCCATTTATAAATTTTACGTACATCGGTACCTCTCGTTACAGGACGGTTGACATGTTTTCGTACACAGAAACCTTTTCTCATCGGGACAAATGATGTACGTTGCATTTTCATCCGCCTATATTGCAAATAAAAGGGGACAAGTCCTATTTCGTGTAGCTAAATCGTAAACTGTTTGATTGAAACGTATAATGCCCTTCCATCGAATGCGCACTGGTTTCGCTCTTCAAGTAGCCTTTATAAATCTAAGGCAATTCTTCCAATACCGCAAAAAAATTTTGTTTCAGCAAAGTTATGTGAGTCATTCTGCCAAGGGCTCTGGAAAGGTCGACAGAAAAGCCAAGCGCTAAGTTTTATTTCGAATGTTTTCATGACTCCCACATTATGTCGGCAAAGAAGACCGTACAAAATCGTATGAAAGTAACGATTGGCCATTTCAGGCGCTTAAATCTTTATAACGCTTTTTCAGCAGTTTACTAGGCTGTAAAGGGCGCACCAGCTCTAGTGAGCTAACACCCGGTATACTGTGCATTTCGTGGTGTTAACACGAAACGTCGATTCCGACATTTTGACCATAGACCAAATAAAATAAGTAAAAGTAATCGACTTAAAAATGGCGGGTCAATAACCGGAGCAGCTTATCAAAACCTCAAGACAACTTCCACTCTACTAAGAAAAATGGGCAGCTTACGACAATCTCCCAATCACTGCTGGGTCTTATTGAGTTGTCCTCGAAGGCGAGTGGCGGGCCTGAAGGTTCAGAAGAAATGCGTTGTACAAAGCGAGCGAAGCTCCTGGAGATCAATCTCGGAGAGCGCTCACACGTAAGCTGAAATCCGTGTTTGAACGGCGGTTTCTAGAAAATGTCGCCTGTTCATTTACAGAGTAGCTGAGTTAAATCTTCTTTCTTGGCTCGAAAAAATCAGTTCGCCGCGCTAAAAAGGGCGCTTGATCACCTCACGTTAATTGGCTCGAAGGGTTCCGTGCTGGTGATCTTGCGAAATCCGCCGTGCGGGTTCGCAGCGTCGGCAGCTGTCGTCGAGTCGTACGATAACGAGCTAGGTGAAAGATTAAGTTATCCGAGCCTGCTTATCAAATTGTCGCGCTATCCAACTGGTTTGCGCATTAAAGAAATAAAAAATACAATAAAAAGAAGCCCCACAAAGGGCCTTAATGAAAAATGCGGCTCTGCGCTAACCACGCCAGAAGTAAGGACAAGGTACGCATATGCTGCAAGCGCAAATGCTGCGCCAGACGCAAGGATATCGATTTGCTGTCATGGGCTGCCTGCGCCACAGGAGCGCTTTTATAAAGGATCGCCTCTACCCACGACGCTCAGTCATCACGAAATAACTAGCGTTTTCCTTGGCTGGCATATCTTGCTTCTTTAGGAAAGTTTACCCTGAAATCGTTGGCTTTTTGCCTAAAGCAAGTGTGCTCAGTGGCGCTTTTAAAAAGACATATGGAATTACTTCTGATTAGTGTGATTTAAGAGTTTCAATAAAGTTTCAGCCCACCTGCAGCCACGGCAGGCCGGTAATTAAACCGAATAGTCGTCCGCAGCATGTAACAAGTATATATAAAAAATAAAATTAGACGTACTTTTTCAATGTATTTTCAACTTCAATGTACCGAGGTGATGTCGGTAATGGTGATGAAATAAATGTTTATTTACGTTTGCACAGGCACATGTGCTGTACTGAGTCATGCTATAAATGATACTTCAAATATGTCAGCGGTCTCAAAATAGCGGGAAAAACATGAACAGCCCAGTATTACACCGAGGGATCATCCGGCACAACAAATTGCCTCAGACGTATACAGGCCGGTACGCCTGGGACGAGATGCGGGTTGTGGGAGAAATCTTCACTACAGGTTTACCTTCGTGGTTTATTGCGGAGGCATTGTGACGAAGTTCGCGGTATTTATAAACAATTGGTGCACTGCTACATCATGTCTGCATATGGGAGTTGTGATACAATATTTGCCGGTGTTGTGTGACATGACGGTGATGAAGGTTGAAAAGAACTGAGTTTCCACAGCCTGTTCTAACAGCGGAGCTGTTGTGCAAGCCGTAAGTTTGGTGCTGCAGGTAAAATACCCAGAAAATACGAACGCTCATTTGCGCGTGCCCCGCGGCAACCACGAGCGTCCCCGGCACGTGCCGTGGCTTCAGCAAAAAAAATAGAAAGCTCCAGTGCTGTCATCAAGCGCTACCCCGCGTGTAAAAAAATCACACATCTCCACGCCATGAGCGATGCCGAGGGTGCGAAGCATTGGAACGCAAATTGTGTGGTGCCTGCGTGATGAGCGTCATCGCGCGTGCGTGCTGACGCATTCTGAGTTTTAAATTATCTTCAGGTGCCGTTAATGCACTCTAAATGACAAGCGCCACACGAAGGACCATTCGCGTTCCAGTACTTCGCACCCTCGGCATCGTTCACGGCATCTTTTTACGCGAATTATCGTTAGATAGTTTAGAGTTTTTGCTTTACTTTGGTGGCATTTTGTACCCTTTGAAACTCGCGATCTTTGCTACTGCAGTTACCGGTGCACTCCCCAGATGGCGCGCCCAGATGGCGTGCTCTCCCCAGCTGTCACCCAAGGGCCACACGACGGCAACTGCAGCAGACTGCAATGCATAGAACAGGATGTGGCACGTTGGGGAACCAACAAACAAGTGCTCCTGATGGGAGACTTCAATGGACACATTCAGGCCATCGATGGGTTCCAGGACTATAATGGTAACCTTATGGTTGTCCTGACTGAGAAGCTCTCTGTCGAAATAGGCAACCTGCGAGGAGACTGTCAAGGTGACTTTACGTGGTGTGCTCGCAACAGTCGTAGCTGCATTGACTACGCACTGATATCGTCGTTACTGGCAGCACACATCTGACAGGTCCACATCGACGAAGGCGGCCTCTTCAGCCTGGGGAGTGACCACAATCGCATCAAGCTGTCACTCTCAGTGCCCCACCAAAAACATGTGCGACAGCCTCGAAAACCTGCAAAGCACTATCTGCCGGCACCTGCATACAAAACAGTTGCCAGTGAATTCGAGTGCAGCCCCATCCACGCAAGGAAGGCAACGTACTCGGAGTTTGTTGATGAGCTCAAGAGAATCATGCACAAGCATGAGGTTCGCAGAGGCTCTAGTGGAGGCCCTCAGCGAAAGCGGTGGTGGGACAGGGAAATCAAAGAGGCCCTTGAAAAGCGGCGTGCGGCGAACCGGGCACACAGGCATGCAGTGAAAAATCTCACAGCCAGTGAATGCCTCCTAGCCTTGGAAGAGTATCTGCGCTGCAAACGAGCAGTGCAACAGCTGGTCCAATGCAAATGCAAAATCGCAGAAAACGACCAAAGGCAACTGGAGGAGATCACTACAGCAGACCGCAGCAGCACCCGGAAGTTTTGGACCTATGTTTCCTCACTCGACCGCAAATCGCCACTGCCAAAGCTCCGAGATGAAATGACGGGTGACACAGTGCTTGATATACGTCGGCACCTCACATCGCATCTTGAGAGAATCTTTGAACATACACCCAACCAAGGTGACGTCCAGCACAAAGCCAGCCCGGTAGGAGAGCCGCCAAGTGAACAGAGAGAGAGACAGAGAGAGAAACTCTTTATTAAAGAGGAAAGTGCAGAGAGGTTTGCCGACATCAGTTCGCCGGCATGCTACTCTGCGGGGAAAGAAGGAGAGGGAAAAAGGTAGTAGGTGTAGTGAAGAAAAGGAGAGTAGTAGTAGTGAAAAAAAAAATAAAATATGATCCTTCTTCAGGGTATTGAGTTCAAAGGCTCTTGAGATGGAGGAAGTGAAGAGGACTCGTACATGGCTGACTGCCAATGGGAAGTGACACCGCAGGCTCTCAAACGTGCTCTTGCTCGCATTGGGGCTCACACGGCAAGCGGACTCGATGGCATCCCTGCAGAACCGGTCAAGTGTCTGGGGGAAGTGGCGCAAGCACACCTTGCAGCTATCCTCACCGGCATAATCCACGGCGACCCCATCCCAGAGGCATGGCTACTGGGAAAAGTGTCATTAATACCAAAGAAAGGCAGTGACAGCAGCCTTCTCAGGGATCACAGGCCACTCACAGTCACCAGCGTACTGTATAGGCTTTTTGCCCAAGTGCTTAAGGCCTGGATGAGCGCGTAGGAGGAGCAAAGTGGTCACCTGACGGAGCTGCAAAATGGATTTAGACGGGGTCGTCGGGTGGAGGACAACCTGTTTGTACTCTCCCAGTGCAAAGAAATTGCACGGAAAGAATCCCGCGGCCTGGTGACATGGTTTCTCGACGTCACTAAGGCATATGACAATGTCCCACACGGCCGTATGCTGCAGCACATGAGCGAGCTGGCTATGCCATCCAAATGGACTGACCTTCTGCGGCGCTTATACACCAGCAACAAGGCAGTGGCATGCTTCGTAGAGGTCCACACGGAGCCAGTGGCAATACACCGGGGACTGAAGCAGGGGTGCCCGCTCTCCCCGCTGCTATACATGCTGTATGTAGCGGGGCTAGAGAAAGCCCTTATTGCGTCGGGACTCGGTTTCACGCTGCCCTATTCTGAAGATGGACTCCCGCAAATGTGGACACTACCGGGGCTGGTCTTCGCTGATGACCTTGTCCTGCTCGCTGGAAGTGTGGCTGAGCTACAGGGACTTGTCACCGCCTCGGCTGAGCATCTGTCAACACTGGGACTGGCCTTCAACACGCGCAAGTCAGCGGTCCTGTGCTTCTCCGACCCAGAGGACAAAGCTCGCATTGTGCTGCTGCCTGGCGGTGAAGAGGTTCCATCGATGCACAGCTATTGTTACCTTGGCATCACATTCAACACCAGTGGCGACAAGTATACTACACACGAGGCTTTACTGAAAGAAAAGTCGAGACGCGCCAGCTGTATCCTGCGCAGACGGTGCTTATGGGGGTGCAACCGATACCTGTTGGTCCGTGACCTGTGGAAGTCGGTGCACGTCCCATGTCTCACCTTCGCGAACGCTGTGGTGTGTGTGTCGGCGCCAACACGGGGGTGGCTCGAACGTGGTCAGCGAGAGGTGGGCCGCCATGCCTTGGGCTGCCATGGCCGAGTGGCTGTGGAGGCCATACAGGGTGACTTGGGATGGTCAACGTTTGAGGCTCGCGAGGCCACCAGCAAGATTGCTTTCGAAGAGCGACTCCGGGTCATGAACGACGAACGCTGGGCGCGGCGATTGTTCCGCTACATGGCATTCAAGGGCGTACGCACACAGTGGTGCAAGGGAAAGAAGAAGACGACGAAGGTGGCGTCGCTACATAGTGACCAGGCTCGTTTGTTTTCGCCCTGTGCGCGCAAATAACCTGTTTCTGCCTGCTTATTTTGTATCCTCTTGTTCGTGTTGATGTGCTGCATCGACTGATACCAAGATTGCGCCCATCAAGGCCATCAGACCATCGCAAGTGGCACAAACAGTCCCCTACGAGACAGCGGGACGCCCATCAGGCCTAAACCTCCGGCTCCTGCGCTCCAGCAGCGCACCACCTGCTGAAGCTGTCGCAGCTACAACAGGTGGTACGGATGCACCTCCAGTTGCAGCGAACAACGACGCACCGTCGCCGACAATGAACCAGCCACCGCTCCCACCGCCGGCAGCCTACGAACATGGAGCTTGTTCAATAGATCCTTATCAACCCCCGTTATACGAAGATACCTCTGAAGCTGCTAACTGCGGCGATGCCGAAGACGACGATGGGCAGATGCAAGACCTCGACGAACCAGTCACGGACAACGACGAAGAGGACGGTTGGCAACGCATCCCTCTAACGAAGAATAGCCGACCCACAAAAACTGATCGGGTGAGTCGCCAGCGCTACACATTACAGTTGAAACCACTTGCCAAACTTCGAATTAGACCATCCCTCGGCATGCCATTGCTCAATAATTGGACGCACTGCCCCCACTCGGGGCTGCCGAAATAGCTGCGGTAACGTTTGACGATGCCGCTAACAGCGCACGGATCTCTGTCTACGATGCAGTGCACGCTACTCGATTAGCTCAGATAGATCACCTAACCCTTCGCCGAAACGACAAAGCTGAAAGAATAGACATTGTAATTGAGCAGGCATCTTTCAACAAAAACACTATTCGTGGTGTCATCCAAGTGGACCCAGCGGACACTAACGAGAACTATTCTCAGTTGGCTGCGTTGCGAACAGGCCGACATCCTCAAAGTACAAAAAATCGGTAAAACGGACCGCGCAATCCTAACATTTGACTCCACAACTCTCCCAAAGACCGTCAAGTACTTCATGGAGTTAGTACGCGTGGTAGAATACAGGCCAAAACGACTGGGTGTGCTTTAAACTGCCACAGCCTGGGACATAGGCTAAATTCTGTCCATCTCCGACCGTGTGTAAAGATTGTGGCCGTATCCACCCAGAACCGCTGAATGTGACTCCGCAGCATATTGCGTTGCATGCAAGAAACAGGACACCCTCGCTTGTTAGTAAGGTCTGCCCGACCCGCCTTCCTAAAAAAGAAGAACGTAACCACCGATCAGCCTCTTCCAAGAAGACGCTCCCCGAAAGCGCCTTGCCCAGCGCTCCTCGATCTACACCACCAGGGGTCACATGGGCTTCCACCGTCACCGGCACCTCATCCGGTTCGCCCCCTGCAATTGCTCCTTTACCGGAAAACCATCCTCTAGTAACTGAAAATGCCCAGCTCCGTCGTAGCCTCGCCGAATGCGCGCCGCGGTGACGGCCTTACAGAAGGAAGTGGCCGCCCTCCGAAAAGACCCGCAACGCGCAGGCAATCGCCCTCCGCTGGGCGAAGTAGTTCTGCCGCAGCACGCCGTAGCCGTTCACGTACAAGCCGCCGCAAGCCATCCACTAACATTACTCAGGCACCCACGACAAGCTCTTACATAACGGAACAGATGCTTAGCCAAAGGGATGCCCGTATCAAATTTGAGACAACCAAAGAATGGCAGAAAGCGTCCAGCGAAATAGTTGCACTTCAAGATCAGGTGACTTGCTATTAAAGATGAACTCCGCCAGTTCATGGAGAAATTTGGTCAAACGCTCGGACTCAACAGCCCGTCAACGCCCCCTCCCAGTGAAAACGAAACGAAAGAAAAAACATTAGAAGTCCAATGTTCCCCTCACCCCTTTATCCTAATAGAAGCCTACTACAATGGAAGTTGCCGTAGTTTCTCTTCAAACCGGCCCGCTACTGAAAGTCCCAAGTGAAAACGCTTCGTCCGATGGCATTTACTGCCTCAGGAAACGCGTGGTCCTTGAAAATTTTAGATTATACTACCTTTTGAGATTCCTACTATTCCAAGCCAAGCTCACTCCCCACATGGCCCGACTCCAGGGTTAGCTGTGGTACTTGTTCACAAATCCTGCCACGCTGTCCAGCACCGTTGGGAACAAGCATGCAATGGTGACAGAGAAGTGGTTATTGTCCTTGTTACGCCACAAGGAGGCAAACCGATGCTTCTCGTGTCGGTTTACTACAAGCCAAGTTCGAGTGCCATTCCCTCAACACATTATGACTAGAGTCCCATATCTTTTTTCACTACGTTTTTACCGGTCCCATCATTATCGGGGGAGACTTTAACGCTCGCAACACTCTTTGGGGCTACTCCACCACAAACCGTCGAGGACGGCTTTTAGAGCAGACTCTTGAGTATAGCCCCCTTCAACTAATAAACGAATATGGGGTCCCTACCCGCATTGGCCTTTATTACGCTCAAAAAGATAGTACACTGGACCTCACTCTAGCTACTTCTGGGGCGGTGAAGATCTGGAACACGTTGAACAGCACCTGGGGTAGTGACCATTACCCAATCAGGCTCCAAATTACAGCAAAAAGTTGCGCCCTACACGTGCCTATCGTCAGATAAACTGGACGTCATATCGCTCGCAGTTCGCAATCTCTTCTCAACCTACGCTCGAGGAATTCATCGCCTCCATAACACAAGCACAATCGCTCGCATCTGAAGAAGTCACCAGTACGGCAGATGTGGACTGTCCTGATTCCCACATGTTCCAACTCTTCGCAAAGCAGAACGGCTAACCAAACGATATCGTACACAAGGAAAACGACATCATCACCTGATGCAGCTGAAACGTCATTATCGAATTATTCGCGAGTATCAGGTCACATTACAAAATGAGAATTGGCAAAGTTTCTGTGAAGATCTTGGACATGAACCTGGTCTCTCTCGTCTTTGGGGTGTCTTCCGCAGCATGAACAGCCGTGCGAAGGTGCGTCTCCCGATCCTGGATGATATGTGCCTTCAAATGGGCTACACACAAGTGGAAGATACCATCATTCACGCGTTGTTTCCTCACGCCGTTACCGATCCCTCAACCCTCCCTCCTTACCGATCATCCACATTGATCACCCCATGTCTGAACTCGACTCCCCTTTCACCCTGGGTGAACTGCAAGTAGCCATTTCTCAAGGCAAGCCCAAGTCTGCTCCTGGTCATGACCAAGTTAAATTGCGAGATCTACGGAACCTTCCCCCCCACGGCCTCGATGCTCTACTACATCTGGCCAACCACTCCTGGGAATCAGGCGAGATACCTGACTCCCTGAAGGTAACAGTTATTCATCCAATACCCAAACCCGGCAAAGATCCTCGTCATCCTCAGAATCTTCGCCCCATCGCTCTTACCCCTGTAATATGTAAGCTTATCGAACGTATGCTTAACAATCGGCTCGTACACCATCTGGAGGGTACAGATTGGTTTCATCCCGCTCTTACGGGCTTCCGCCCCCACCATGCTACCCACGATTATTTGTGGCTGCTGCGGCGGGTAATTAATCGGACCTCGCGCAAGGCCTTGCCGGACTACGTACTCGCTTTAGACATGCACAAGGCCTTTGATAATGTAAGCCAATCAGGAATCCTTCAGGAACTTGCCCTCGCCTTCCCCAGCCAAAAAGCTCAGGCCTGGATACGCAGCTTTCTTCAACATCGACCTATCCGTCTTAACCCTCGAACCCACCAGCCCACTACTTTCTACCTGGACAGAGGAGTCCCACAAGGGTCCATTCTGGCTCCTCTCCTCTTCAATCTGGCCATGAACCGCGTTGCTCGAACTCTTGAACAGGACACTGCCGCCGGTTCGCTCTTTATGCGGACGACATTGTGGTATGGACAGAGCACCCGATTATGACACGAAAGAAGCTATGCAAACAGAGTTGCAAGCAGCAGTCCTGAGCTTGGAACATACGCTGTCCCAATTTCAGCTACAGTTAGTCCCGACAAAGACAGAACTGCTCAGCGTCGATGGTAAACAGTCGTACAAGTAGGAAAAGATTATCTCTCCTTCAAGTGAGGGGATACACTCCTTGAATCTTGGCAACGGACAATTCGACTGCTGTTGTTTCCAGTCAGCAGCTGTAATAGCCCAAAACAGTGGAATAGCATCACTTAAAGAAACCTGGCGTTCCACCTTACACCTCGTTACAACGGATATCTAGTAAATATGGAGGGGCGCACCAAGCAGCTTTACCATGCTCGCGCGTGCCGTGGCACATGGACGTTTCACTTACGGCGTCCGGGCTATGAGTTCGACAGTCACATGTTAATGCTCTTCACAAGATGAATCGGCACCTTCTCCGGTGTGATTAGTGGCCTCCCCTCATTCACCCGGGTAGATACTCTCCACGAAGCAGTTCCTCTTCCGCCTCTCACTAACCTCATTGAAGAGACCAAACTACGTTTCCAATATCATCTGGACCATTCGCCACAGGGAAAAAGACTTCAGAAATGGGACCGCCTAAACAGCGACTCTGACAGCACGGATTTGCCGCCAGCAATTCCTCCGTGGGAACGCCCCTCCATCGGTATTGCCACGTCGATGCCCGATCCGGGTGCCATAACCGAATAGTGCGCGAACAATACGTTCGCACGCTCGCAGATGACAAGGCAGGCGACGAAATTGACATTTACACAGACGCGTCTTTGAATGGGATGATGGCGGCCATTGCCTGGACATCTACAGACCTGCCAGAATTGAATGGATCCCGGCAAATTTCCAACACATACGGCCTTGTAGAAGAAGTAGAACTTCTGGGAATTCTGGCAGCCACCCGGCAAATTTATGACCATTCCGCCCATCTTAGCGCGAAGAAATTTCGCATTATCACGGATTCTTATGTTGCTGTCCGAGAATTGAACCGTCCATTTTTCCCGAACATCACGGCGACAAATATCCTGACCACGATACGAGACCTACAAATTGAAGGATTCAAAATTCGCATTGTTTGGACTCCGGGACATACTTCCGGCGCACAAGGCAACCGCATGGCTCACGACGCAGCCAGGGAGAGGCTACAATCACCTCCCACGGTGCCCGCCACGCCCGTCCCCTCTCTCCAAGCAGATTGGCAACTCCGGCTACGTCTCCTCAAAAAAGAAAGCAGTAAGCGTTTGCAAGCTGAAACTCCGGCTGGCATCCTTGCGCCTCTCAAGCAGGGTGTCGAACCGGAAGGACAGAACCGAAAAACGGAACCGAACCCGAAATTTTGCCCGTAACCGGAACTCAACCGGAACAGATTTTTCCGCCATTTTGGAACTGAACCCGACCGGAACGAATCGAAGGAACCGTTCCGACCCGGTTCCGGGGCCTCAAAAATATGATTTCTAGTTTTCCATTTTGGTCCCTACCTTTGCCACTCGCCAGACAGAACCATGAAATATTTCGCATAGTCTGCAGTTCCCAAGGCCCATCATGTTCTCTTCTTACTATTGCCCTCAATTTAATGTAAAGTTGTCCGCATTTACTATCAGTTTGTGTTAGGCACTGCCCATCTCGCCCAATTCTCTTTTACATTTAGCATAACCTAAGTTAGAACGCATATTCCGAGGCAACATATCATGGAATATTCTTCATGGGTTCTATCTGCATGGTATTTAAAATTTTGTTAAGTTTTTAATGTGTGGGTTAATTCGCATCATCCCTGTCCGCTTGTGAAGGCCTTCAGGGACACCATCAACAATAAATCCATATATTCCACCTATTTTAGTTTGAATGACCAGTTATATACAAACAGCACTGAGACACAAACACTCGTAGTTCTCAAAATTAACTTCACTTCTGCTTGTATACAGTGCCGTTGTGTCATTTGGTTACTGCTCTAAGAGAACATGAGATATAAAAAAGGGGGATTCTAATTTCCATTTTAAACTATATTTGATAGCATTTTCATGTTATCTTGAATCTGCTCAGCCTTAAACTTAAAGGCGAATGGATTTAAGTCGATTAATGCGGGTAGCGCGGTAGACTGGGGTGGATTAGTTAGGTGAGTGAATGAGCTAATGTGAATTAGTTGGACTGGTGTGTTGATAATTTGGATTCCAGGAATTAGCGAGTCAGTTAAGGCAGATTAGACGGTGGGACCACACATGATATCTTTGGGGTATTTGGCATTTGGAAATTTTGCAGCATTCTCCTTCTCGACCAATCACAAAATTTCGTCAAGCACAAAGTAGCCGCCAAGTTATGTGACGACCACCTGAACGCTATAAAAATTCTTTCTTTATGCCCGTATTGCGCTGTTATGTTGTTTCTATAATAAATTACCATCTCGCACTAAAGTTAATAACTAATTGCTAATGCATATTTATATTCATCAAAGGATTTTCAAAACGTGTACATATATGAGGTGCGACAATTGGAGAAACTAAACTGAAAGAAAAAAAAAAGGGAGGAATGATCAACTGGTTTGATGCAAGAGACGTCCGATAGCATTCTTCAATACCTTCTCTTTCTTTGTGCTACCGTTCTGCAGCCGCCCACAGGTGTAGCATCTCAAACCCCGAACACAGCCCCCTTCAAGCTAAGGAAGCGGCGCCAAACTCTCATAACAGACTCTTAGCAGGCGTGGCCCAACTTTGCCAACGATCGATTGCATCTTACAGCACTTCAATGATCAATCGGAGACCACCAACGAGGCAGCCACGATTGTATGGGCACCAGCTATACTGGCATTTCCGGCCAACAAGATCACCAACCTCGTGGCTCGAGATTTGACCGCTTAGCCAGCGCTGATGAAGCCCGGCCCGAGTGCATGCATCCTGCAGTCACAGACCAGGAAGTTACTCAGAACTATAGCCTCTTCCGTAGAACGTATTCCTCCCAGCACAAATCCCTACCGATTAATTAGGAAAGATTACTCCGCGTCCTCCGCGCCCTGCGGGTCTCCGGTCACTGAAGCGCCATTAGAAAGTTCATATCTCCGGTGGTTCCCTATCCAATGCCGTCCTATACACGCCGTCCAATAAGCCTTTATAACCGTTCTTTCTTTCCAACAGGTCTGTTAGCAGATAAAAGATCAGCAGAAAGAGAAATTGCTGTAAATGCCACCTGCCACGCTTGGCAGTCAGAAATTAACGCCGACGCCGGACCGTTTACTACTTCTAGCACTGCTAATGATTTCGTGTTAAAGCTAAAGCGCCGTTGAAACTTGGGGTAGATGGAAAAGTAATAGACCAACCGATTTATTTACAATGCTATTTTTTTTGCCTCATTGTGCGAAAATAGGGGTGCGCGTGACGTGCGTGCGTGCGTAACATTGATCGATCCAAAAAAAGATGGCGGGCGCGTACCATTCTTGCCCGCCGCCAAAGAGACCGCCAGTTTGCCAGTAAACTTCCTGCCCGCCTGCCTGCTTGCCTGCCTGCCTGCCTGCCAGGCAGAACATTCTGGTGAGGATGCATGATTTGGGGACGAGGGGCAGCCCGTCACGAGCTGCCGGGGGGGGGGGGGGGGGGGGGAGGGGGGGGGCGGAGGAGGGGAGACGCAAAATGCCCCACCACGGCGACACTCCAGGGGTACCAAAAACGATTGTGGAGGGCGGGTCGTCTGCTTAGTAGGTCGAGGCAAGAGGCTGCCTGCAGGGAGGCTGTTCATTGCCAGAAGATTCTGGTTAGGATGCACTGATGGGGGAGGCGCTGGAGGCACCGGGGCGCTGCCAGCTGGCCAGGAGGGTGCATGTTCGCCTTCGAGAAGACTGTGGCGAGGACGCATTATTTGGAGACGATGTGCGGCCAGTCACCGGTCGGCGAAGGGAGTGGATCACAGGGCGGCACAGCGGTGGCTCTGAAGAGCCATGCGTTAGAGCGCAGCCCTTAAGCGCCCGCTCCTGTGGTTTTGCGTAGTTTCTCAGCGTCGGCCCGTTGTAACCGAGAGAACGAACAGGCCACAGAAGATAGAGCGAGCAGGAAAGCGGAGGACGAAAGTATGGTGAAAGTGGGAGGGGAGGGCGAAATTCCAGACCGCGCGAGGTATGCTCCACCACGGCAGCAACGCCTTACGAGATAACGACAGAGTATACCGCATGCCGTCGGCATTTGTTGTGGACGCGATCACTCCCTAAGACACAGCAGCTATGCGCCGTCGCGAGAAGACTACAGTTGCGCTGCGCTCAAAATTCGCATTAGTGACTACCGTAATCGTCTGCCATATTTCTTGTTTCCTCAAGAAAACAACTGTGGTGTTTAAAATTTCCGTGGTATAAGCCAAGTATAAAATAAATTAAATCATGAAAATGAACGAACTAAATTAATAAAGGTAACTTGCGGCCATAAAGAGCAATGCTTTCACATTCATACAAAAACGCAGCCTTAAGTGTCCCAACGAACCTTTTGTTTTGCTTCAGTTATTGTTGTAATCGTTGACCTATCTGTCACGATTTGGCCCGCATTCGGGAACGTGGGAGGGTCGTAGTACCCTCCACCCGAGTGACGACCCGCAGCGTGCTGGTGGTGACGGTGGCTGACCGCGAGCAGCTCTGCTCGTCGGTGTTTATTCGCCAGCCGTGCACAATGTTTCTTTCACACCGAGCCTGGCAGGGCCACGAACTTAGCGGCCAACGAAAATTGGGGGAGGGGGAGGGGCGCCACATACTCGTCAAACTACCATAGAAAACGTTTTGCAGTAGCTTGTACAGTTAAAGGAGCTCTTGAAGACTTTAGATAAAACTCGCCGCGGTGGCTCAGTGGCCAAGGCGGTGCGCTGCTGAGCACACAGAACGCAGGTTCGATTCCCAGCAGCGGCGGCCGCTTTTCTGATGGAGGCGGGAAGCGAAAACGCCAAAAACGCCCGTGTACGAGATTTCGGCGCACGATGAAGGTCCCCAGGTGGTCAAAATTAATCCGGAGCCCTCCACTACGGCGCGCCTCATCGCCTGCGTTGCGTCGGCGCGTAAAACCCTACAATCAATCAATCAACTTAAGGAAAGCCGGAAAAAAAACCGCTACGCCGCTGTAATGATGTCATTCAGCGGTCGAAGAACGCCAAGACCGGGAAGGAGAGAAAAATATTTTATAGCAAATTTCTAAGTTATCTGATGAGGAGAGAGCAGTAATTTTTGCTGAGGCACTTTGCGACCCCCTAATCTAAGTACAGGATGTGTTGGTTGACTACTTTCTGCAAGCATTAGAAAAAAGTTGAAAAAAAGTGTTGCAGGGTCGCTTTAGTTGGCCAAGGCAAAATATTTGCACAAAGAAATATTCATTATGACTGTTTTTATGCCGCCTTGATAAGGAAACGAAAAACGAGCACAAAAAAGTAACAGAAAAAAACACGCCTGCTTTTTTTCTTCGAACCCGTTTGAAACCGTTTTGAACCGGTTTCGAACCGGTTCGAACCGGTTCGAACCGGAGCGAAATGGTGCTGTGGAACTGAACCGAACCGAACCCGAAAGGCTTGAACCCGAACCGAACCGAAACCGAAAAAGTCCGGTTCGACACCCTGCTCTCAAGCCCTTTTCACGTTCGGGCGAGGTATTTGCCACTAAAGTGTATGCAAATGCAGCGTACACACCACACATTGTACATAAGTGGTCAGCCCCGGCAGGCTCTCAACTGCACCGATGCCCCCACTGCAATAGTAATGCCATACCAAATGTATTCCACTTAATTTGGGCTAGTCCTATATTCGCCCGTACCGCCGTCAACTGCTAACTGTGGGTCCTGCACCCACGACTGAACTGGAGCACGTTAGTCGTGTCCGTGAAGACCCCGCTACTCTAGAAATAGTTCCCAGTACGCGCTTGAAAACTGTCTGTACAAGGTGGTATAGCGGTCTGACAGACTTTCCCGGACTGGCCATTCCAATCACGACCAATGTCAACAGTGCAAACTGTGCATTTTGGTGCCACTTACAGAGTGAAATGTGCATCTTGTGAATAGGACCTTAAAACTAGAGTGTGTACACTCTGTGAATTGTGATGAATTGTGAACTCTCCCTTTCTGCTCCCCCTCCGCCATCCTCACTTCCCCACAGGGCCTCGTAGCCTCTCGTCCTTAATAAAGTATTTCACTCACTCAGTGGTGCAACCGCCTCTACAACCTCCGTCGAAAATTTGGCTTCACTACCAACCCGATCGAGGTGGGCCCGCCGCACAAGATCACGGAGAAGGTGCGCTCCAGGGTGAAAGAAGAGGAACGCGCTCACTGGCAGACCGCAATGCACCAGAAGTCTACCCTGGAACTATACCGCAACCACAGGAAAGATATAGGCCGGATGCGTGTCTACGACAACAGCAGCGGCAGCACACTCCTCTTCGAGGCCCGTGCGGGGGCACTGCGCACGCTGCTGTACTGCCGGCACTACGACAGCACACCAGAGGTTCAAGCAGCAAAGTGCAGGGCATGCGGCGACCACGACGAAAGCATGGAGCACCTGGTGCTGCGCTGCCACAAGCTGCGCCCACCCGCCAGAGTTAACGCCACTATACAACAGGCGCTAGGGTTCGAGGACGGCGTCGACGATGCCATGGACGTACACACGACGAAAGAGCGACTGCAACTCTGGCAGCGATCGGTTCGGCTGGGTGCGGTTGTGGTGACGGTGGAGTGAACGCACGAGTGAACTGCAGTGAATGGTGACAGTGCAGTGGACGTACATACGCATGCAGTGTACCATATGCACAAGACTGCAGGAAATCTGCTACCTTTAGTTTTTTGTGGGGTCGGTGCAATTACTTTAGGCATTCAGCCGTTTCTTTTTTCTCTTTTTATGTGTATTTTGTTAACTTTTTCACCTGGCTTGGACATTTCGGTGTCCGCCCGATACAAAGCGTTTCTAGCCACAACGATCATCATCATCATCAGCCAGAAACCATGCGACATATTGTAACGGAGTGCAAAAGTATCCGTCCAGTCCTCAGTGATGGAGCCATCCATCTTCTGGGAGCCCTTGGCTTTAAGGTTAGCGGAAAAGTGAACAGGACAGCAGTAGAGGTTAGTAAAAGAAGGTTAGAATGTTCGTGGGAAAAGAGCAGAGAACAATTTGGGAAGACATGCAAATGCAAACAAAGAAGTCAGGCTAGCACAAAAATTTCGTAAAAGTACTTGCTTTTTATTTTGACAATATTTTTTTATATATTTTGTTTGTATTTTTTGGCGAGGTGATTGTACAGTAGCGTTTCGACTAAGACCGCTGTGCAACGCCACCCTGTTACAAAGGGGAAGCCACTAATCATCATCATCAGCAGCAGCAGCGGACGCGGGCGGACGACGGACGTGTGTTTTCCAGCGCAGCGACGACGGCCCAGACGTCGAATGCCATGTCTTTGTTTTTTTTTCTCTTAGGGGGGTAATGCTGCAGAGCAAATAGAAATAACGTTTAGTTGCTGTTAGTAGTGAGTTTAAGCACCTTTTTGACAGTGCACCAACAAAGGAAGATGCTCTAGGGAAGCATCGCACGGCGTTTGTCCTTTCTTTTCGAGCGTAGCACGTGCGGGAGAAAGCGGCAGTACTAACCTTGTGGACGGCAGTCAGGTAGCTCCAATACATGCCGGTGAAGAAGAAGCCGGGCGTTGCGTGCATGAGGTGCAAGCGGGAGTATCCATTCGAGGATACATGGTTCGAGACAAGTGAGGATGCGGAAGGGCAGTACTTCATGTGTAGAATGTGTGTAATGGAGTCGTGCCGCGACCGGCAAGAGCAGGAGAAGGAGCAACTGAAGGTTCCAGTTGACAGGTTGGAGGAGCTAAAAGCCGAAATGCAACCGCGGGAGGTGCTGCAAGGGAAGCTAGCCCAGGTAGAAAGCGTGTGTGTGCCGAGGGATGCCATTCCGGAAAGCAATGGCGTACGCCACGGGCAAGCGCACTGAGTGTTCCTGGCTCCGAGGAGGGAACGCGAGGGGAGGCCAGGGCCGCCGAGTATGAGGCAGCGGGCGGGCACGACAGCGCTGATCACGGAGAGGGGCCTAACGCTGTCGTGGAAGAAAGGAAGAGGTCACCGCCGGGCAAGATCTACTCAGAGGCAATCAGCGCGAAAGCCTCGGCGGTAAAAACACCTGCGCAGCCAAAAGAACCAATGGAGCGGCGAGTCACCATTGTGGGCGACTCGAACATGCGCAGGGCAGAGCAGGTGATTACAAAGAGGGTAGGGGAGGACAGGAGAGTTAAGGCTAGGACGCTCCATGGAAAGTCGGTTAGCGTGGTGATGGAGAAGGCGAAAGAGCAGGTGTGGGACACAATGACAGAGAAGCACCTAGTGGTGATAATGGGGGGCTTAAACGACGTGCATCAGGGAAGAGGACGAGGCATAGCGAAACGGATGGCGAAGGGGGTCAGTGAACTCCGGGTGATTTCGGACGACGTCCAGATGGCGGTCTGCACGGTACCGGAAGTTGAGGGCAGAGGAGCCCACGTAGCAAGGGCAGTGGTAGAAGCCAACAGGGAAAAGTTTGGACGCTCGCTAAAGCAATGAATTTTGAAGTGTTTTACCTCAACCAGGAAGGGCACCGTGCGGGCCGGAGCCGGGCGTTTGTTAGGGACGGAGTACAGTCGAGCCCGCTTATAACGAACACAACGGGAAACCGAAATAACTTCGTTATATCCGCTTTTCGCTATATCTGGACAGAAAATCTATGTATACCAATGGTAACGAGAAACGAAGATTTGTTCGTTATAGCCGCTATTTCGTTAAAACCGGGTTCGCTATAAGTGGGCTACACTGTACATTGCCTGAGGGCGTAGCGGAGCCGGTGGGGAGGCGACTAGCTGCGCGGGCGGTAGCTTTTTTAGAGGGGCCAAGAGCATCCCGGAGGCTGGACTAAATAACAGGCACAGTGAAAATGCGGCAGGGACAAGCGATTGCGATCGAGGTCGAATGTACAGCACAAAGGAAAGTACCAAAGTTAGCACACAGGGCGCACAAAAGCTTAGAAAGGGGGCATGATGTAGCAATGCAGGCGAGCGAGGAGGCAAGCGACGTCCCCTCGGTGAGCGAGACTCTTATCCCAAACATAGGAAAAGAATTAACCGAAAGTAAAAGCGTGGGGTACATAAATATGCACGGTGGGAGATCACGGGAAAAATGGTTAGAGGTTGGCGGTCAACTGGAAAAAGAAAAAAACTGAAGTATATGCCTTCACAGAAACTTTTCTTCAAGATTTAGAAGAGCCCCCAGAAATGCAAGAATATATATGGCAAGGCTGTAACAGAACCGTAGGTACTATAAAAGGGGGAGGGGTCGGCATGCTTATTCAACAGGTAGCCAATTTGCACAGAGTAAACGAAAACTGCGAAGAACATATGTGGGTTAAGGGAACGATAGCGGGAAGAGAAACGCTGTTGGGAGTCGCCTATCTGTGGTCCGGTGATGACAGGGAGGTTACAGAAAAGAATAAAAAACTGGTAGGGTGTATTAAGCGGGACCTATATCAGTTGAGACAATCGGGAAAAGTGATTCTAGTGGGAGAAATTAATGCCCACATTCAGGACCTGGACTGAGCACAACGGCAAACTCGTACTAGATATGTGTGAAGAACATATCATTGTAGTAAACAGACACAATAAATGTTAGGGACAAATTACTTGGGAACGAAGGGAGGAGCAGTCCAGTATAGACTACGGCCTCCTTTCAGAAGGAGTGTATGAAAGGTTGACTCTAACGGAAATAGATGAAATACGTGCCCACAGCTTAGGAAGTGACCTGAAACGGATAACTTTGACTTTTGGAAAAATGGAAGGTCAAAACCGGAAAACGCTGGTACACGACTTGAAATTAAACGATCAGCAAATGGCTAATATTGCCAAAAGCGTGGAGACGGAAATCGAGAGACAACCTACGAAAGATTGGGAATATAGCGAACTGATTGGTTTTATTCAAGGAAAGATAAGGAACGCGAAACAGCGCAACTACTGGAAAGGAAAAAAAAACCTAGAAGCTGATGGAACAAGGAAATCAAGGAAGCTATATTATAAAGGCATCAAGAATCGAGAGATCACAGGGAGGAGAAACGAGTCGGAATGCAAACAGTGGAAATAACTTTGAAGTGAAATTCGTACCGCCTTAAGATGCTGGAAGTACAAAAACTTCTACAACAAAAACTTAAACGAGAAAGTGAGCGATGGGTTTCGAATATGCGGGCAAAGGATAAAGTCGCGCCGAGAAAGTTTTGGAATCATGTAGAAGAGCTAAGGAAAAAGACCTAAGAAGTACAACGTCATGTCATAAACGCTGAAGGCCAGGTACTAAAAGGGGAAGAAGCGGTATTTCACATACGCTCAATGATACAAGAGACGTTCACAAGAACGGAGAGGGGACTACAGCATTTAGAGAGTGGGGCAACTGAGGTGCGTACAGATAGAGAACTAAAGTTGGAGAATCTAAACTGAAAAAAAAGCCCAAGAAAACGTTCTAGATAATACGGCAACAGGGACGCATGAAATTACTATACGGCTGGTCAACCTACTGGGTCCAAAAAGCAAGGCACAACTGATTCGACTAATCGAAACAGTGATAAAACTAAGCAAGTACGGACAATTTGCGTAAGAGCAGGATGAAGCTGATATATAAAGGTAAAGGAGACAGGGCTGATGCCAATTCGTACAGGCCCATTAAAGTTACCTCAGTGGCATCCAGGCTGGCAATGCAAGCTATAATAGAGGCGTGGATAGAGGGGAACTACATGCTGGGAGAACTACAAAATGGTTTCAGACGAGACAGACGCTTAGAGGGCAATTTATTTGTCCTAACCCAATACATAAAGGTGTCAATGGCTCAGGAGCGACCACTATGGATAGCATTTCTCGATGTAAAGGGAGCCTACGACAACGTAGATAGAGAACTTCTATGGAGCACACTTGAGCGGGAGGGATTAGGCCAGGACTTTATACTGCCGTTACAGGGAATTTACAATGAGAGTGAGGTGCAAATTACCTTGGAGGATCAAAAGTGCGCGAAACCGGTAGTCACAAATAGAGGTTAAAAGCAGGGTTGTCCTAGTCGCCTTCGCGGTTCATGCTGTACATGTCTAGACTAGACAGAAAGCTTGAAGGCAGTAAAATAGTTTCAATCTGTTATAAGCACAAAGTCGAGTAAGTGGAAGAACATATCCCGGGACTTATATATGCAATGACATAATACTACTAGCAGATAGCAAACAGTGTCTGCAACAGCTCACAGATATCTGCGGGGAAGAAGCCACTGAACTGGACTTAGTGTTTAGCGCAGCAAAGTAGGGAGTTCTAGTTTTCAATGACAACGCCCGTAACGAATCGGTATGCGTTCAAAAAGCAGCAATGCCGTGGGCAACGGAATACAAATACCTGGGC
>JABSTR010002024.1:0-48959 GCA_013339765.2 Haemaphysalis longicornis | reverse complement strand
ACTTTCGAGAACTCTTTCGAGAGTCAATATCCTACCAGAGGAAAGACGGCGAGCTAGGTGTGCTAAGGTGTGCTAGGAACAGTATATGCCGAACCGCCGAAAAAGGAACCGCATTTCTTGCCATGTTCTAAGCGTCTTGAAGAAGAGTTAACTGTTCCATGAATTTTAACTTCTCTACATCTGTGAAAACGGAGTACAGTAGCCTTTTCGTAGCGAAGACATTTCATTAAATGTAGGGTCATCCCAGGGAACCTCATTTCAAGCTGGAACATTTCTGTTGTCAAGGGGCGTGTCAACTAGATGTGGCTGTAGGAGCGACAATGGCAACTTCCTTTTATAGCGGAATGCATGAGAAAAATGTGCCGTCTTCGTAATAATGGGCGGAAGGCAAATGCCTTTAGATTTCCTTTACTCTACGATTTCGTGTCTGGGAGGAAACGCGGGACGATTTGAAACAGCTACTGTAGCATGTCGCACTGTTTATGAAGAAATTTCGACGCATAAGAACTATTATTGTAGCAGAAACTAAGTGTAGTGTTTACAAGGCCGCACTTTATTTTAAAAGTTCTTGATCAGTATTTGAACTTACCATACTTATTTACAAACAGATGTGCCTCAAACCTTGGGTGACGGCACAGGTAGCGCTGCAGCCTTCGGGCGGAACTTCTTGTGTAGAGGCATGGCTAAAATCCAATCGGCGGTCTACGTCTAGTTTTATTTTCACGCGTTTCGTGTGTTTCCAGCCCAGGGGCTGAAGGAGAAGGAATGCTGCCGCTTTTATGGCGGTCCCGAATTCCTGGCCCCCAATAGCTGCCATCGAGACGCCGTGTTTGAGAGCGAAGCTTCAGGAATGTGCGAACACACCCCAGATTCACCATTACGTTGTCGCTACTCTGGGGTATCTGTACGGAGACATCCGCTTTCTTGACACTTTTGTTGCCGAAGGAAAGGACGGAATTTTTTTTGCTGTTCTCTTGCTGTTCCTTTGCTCACTCAGTTGTCGGTATTGAGTGTCCATCTTTCACACCGCCGGTGATAGCGCTTCGGCAGGTTTCGCAGGAAGAAAACAAAACGACGCAAGGAAGGTGCTTGCGTCTTTCCATTATCTAGCAACTGACAGGAGCTTGCTATTGCAGGTCAACAAAATTAGAAAGGCCGATAAAGAGGTCGCCATCCTACCCTACGCATGTGGACGTCCATAAAAACTGTTGTAAGCCACGAAAAGTGGAGATGGAGGGGGGGGGGGGTGAATGATTCTTCTCTTCTCGGGGGGATTGTCGATTGCGCTCGGCTAGTGTCCCTAGACAATGGTATAGAGTATCGGCACTCTTTTCTCCCATTCTTTCGGGCCGCCGCCATGACCATAGGTCATTTCGCATTACGCGACATTTGTTTGCACTGCGACGGTTCATGGGCTCTGCCGTTTTGTTGCTTATACGTTTTAAATGGTCAACTCTGGCAGGCTTTGCTTGTCTCCCTGTTCTGCGGTGGTGTGCGACCGTTGTCGTTCCTCATGCAAATCAACGATAAGGCCTGTAACACATTTCAGCAGCAAAACTGTGCCCAATGATGCGGCAAATGCTGGGTCCTGGCGAGCCTGACGCATGCACTCCCTGTATTGAGCGAGAATGACTCCATTTATTTACACTAGTCCTGCCTGGCTTTCAAATATAATCAGCAGAGATAACCTTCCCCAGGAACACATGCTGGACCCGTGGGAGGAGAGCGGGTCCCGTTGTTCACACGTGCCTTATCAGCCACAATGCGGTTTAGCTGCCTGTTTTGTGGTTTCCTTCAACAAATTCTGAGCTCTACGCTCTACGTCTGCTTATCCTGACGCATGCGTACGGCGTCTTAAGCCTTGGCCCCTTGGCGTTTTTGCCCACGGAGATCGTTTTTGCCCAAGGCAATGAAACCTTTGGTCGGTAGAGATATACAGCTCCTCCCACCGTCATGACCGCTCGGCAAACATTTAGGAAGCATACCTGCCTGTGCGTTCTCGGATGCATTCAAGTCGTTCCTACGTTCCTGCGTTCAAGTCGTTCCTACGTTGTTCATCACGTGACGAAACTCCTTCATTATGTAACAGAGGGCATTCAATGTATAGCGCTATGGCCTAAGAACATCATTTCCAACAGCTCTTTTTTCATCGCCGAGAAACATGCTGGATTGAAAAATTTTAAAAGGGCGATGCAAATAAAATACGTTTGTTTCCTTTGATTGAAAGATTTGGTGCATACTATTAGCGCTGCCGCCACTTCGCTTCTGCACAAGTGCGCTAAAAATATGTCAACTCCCAAGGAAACCTCGTTCTATGGGATATTATTTCCATTCAATAAGAGCGTCATGCCGAGCACACTTACGAAAACTGCGATTATTTAACGCAGCAACCTGTAAAAAGCGGTCCCTATTTGGCTGTGACTGAGGGCTCCGCCCCAACAGTGGTCTACTCTATCAACGATACCTCATCTAAAAAAAAACAGGAAACACTTGCATCGGCAAAAAAACTTACACTATCTTCTCGTGGGGAAGCTGACGAGGATGCGAAGCATCAAGGGGGTTCCGTGTGGTGCCATTGTGTTGCCGTTATGTTGAGTGATCTGGTGTTTAGTAGCGCCAGAGGGAATTCCGCGTCCGGGTCCACACCGGTGGCAAAGGCACTCAAGTACTGTTGTGTGACGGTGAGTCAGCGGTGGTTCTCGAGGCGCCGAAACTCTTCCACCATGTTCTTGTCGATGTTGTCGTCTCTGTGGTAGAATCGGTAGTCTCCGTCAGCGTTGGCGAGGTAAAGGTTGTTCACGTTGGTGCACCGGCTGAGAGCAACGTACAAGCCCTCCTCTTCGCAGCTTTGTCTTCTTCTCTTTCTCCTTTTTCAGCGGTTTCCTACCATGAGATGACGACGGTGGTTGAAGCGAAGCTATTCCGTGATGAACTAGCAACGTCCACCCTCCTCTTCCCAGCTTGCCTTCTTATCCTTCTTTTTCTTCAGCGTTCCCCTACGGTGGAAGATGACGATGGTGGTTGAACGCAAAGCTATCTCGTGATGGTTGGTTGGCCAATCCCTAGGGGCATCGTGCCACAATCATCATCAGAGGCGCTGCGGTCGGGGCACGGACAAGTGAAACCCCCCCGAGCAAGAGATGCTCCACATCTAAAAGATGCTCCGCATCTAAAAAATAAATATTAGAAATCATGGCCGTCGGTTTGAGGCCGGCGCCGACGTAGTGAGCGCGGGTGACCAGAAGTATCTGGACCTCTGGGTCCGAGCTTTCCCAGCGCTCCCTCCCACTGCTCGTCACTTACTATGGAGGGAAAGGGATCTTGAGGGCAGGCCCACATAGAGTGGACCAGTGTGGCTGGCTCCCCACAGAGTGGACAGTTTGGCGAGTGAAATTGCGAGGAGTGAATGCGACGCAGTAGTGCTCGGCAGGCCAAAGAGTTTTTCTGCTGGAGTCGCCATAAGCGGTCCTGATGGTTGGTTAGCTCAGGGTGGGCTGGAGGTTAGCGACGGCGAGAGAAGTGGTAAGGCGGGATTATATCGTGGTACGTGATTAACTGATCCCCTGGCTGACCTGGAGCCGTGGTAGGGGACAAGGCTGGCACCGCCACGGATGGTGAATCCTCGTGCTGCATGGTGCGCTGCCTTATTGCCCCCCAAACCAGCGTGCGCCGGGGTCCAGACGATGTCTAGCAGCGAGGAGGGGGGATTCCCAAGGAGAATTTTTGACGCCACGGACGACATGTACCCGCGGGCGAGGTTTTGGATGGCCGTTTTGGAATCGGTGATTATAATTGTACGTGTCGGCCGGGTTGTTAGTGCGAGCGCACTTGCCGCCTCCTCTGCCGCCGCAGAGGTGCTTGTGCGTACGGTTAGAGCGTTAACAGTGGGGTCATACGGGCTATTAATTAGGGCGAGGGCAAAGGCGTCGTGATGGCGGAATTCTGCAACATTCACATACATAATGTCAGGTTTGGTGGGAAACTTTTTGGCCAGCGGCCATGCCCGTTGCTCCCTTCTACCTCTGTGGTAGGTGGGGTGCAGGTTCCTCGGAAGAGGGCGGACGCGGAGGCAGTCGTGGATAGGCCGGGAGATAGGAATAGCCGGTTCGGAACAGACTGGGGCCCTGATACCAAGTCGGATCAGTATATGCTGTCCAGTGGACGTAGTTGAGAGGCGGCGGAGCTGATTGATATGGTGTGTCTCGACCAGCTCCTGGGCAGTATTATGAACACCGAGGTCCTCAAGTCTGGGAGTGGATAAACTGAGAGGAATTTGTAGGGCAGCTTTATATGCCTTTCTGACGAGACAACTAATTTTGTTCGTTTCAGCCTTCGAAACACGAAGGTAGGGGAGAGAATATGTTATACCACCAATGATGTAGACTTGGGCAAGACTGATTATCTCAGTCTCCTTGTGACCATGGTGGATCCGGTAATTCGTCGGATGAGATCGGTTGTCTGATTAACGTGTGAGCCTAATTTCGACATAAATTTTGTGTTGCTGCGATTATGCTGCATGATAAGACTGAGGACCTTGAGGGTGCGGACCTCTGGGATCAAATGTTCATTGATATAAATTTTGATGTCGGGAGAATTTTGAGAGGTCGGTTTGGCTGGTAGGAGGAGAAGCTCCGATTTTCCGGGAGAGCACTCCAGGCCCGGAGACTGTGCTCACTCATTCACGACACGTGCGGCTTGCTGCAGTGTGTTTTCAATGAATGCGTCGCTACCACCAGTGACCCATACCGTTGCATACAGGCTAAAATGAAGTTGTGGAATCTTTTCAAGCTTTTTCGGGATGTTGAGGAGAGCCAAAATGAATAATAGAGGCGAAAGAACGGCCCCTTGTGGAGTCCATACGGAAGAGAGAGTGAGCATGGCTGATTTAATGTCCCCTATTTGAACGAACGCTGTACGCGCCGTTAGAAAGTTACGCACGTAGTTGTACACACCGTCTTCAGGGGATGTTGTTTCCAAGATTCGCAAGATGGCGCTGTGGGTGACTCGATCAAATGCTTTGGTGAGATCCAGCGCAAGAATCGCAGCAGTATCAAGTCGGGCTGAAGGGGTGATTACCTCACGGGAAAGTTGCAAAAGGACATCCTGCGTAGAAAGTCCAGGGTGGAAGGCAATCACCGTGTGTAAAAGAGCGTTGGTGGAATTCAGGTGAAGTGTTATGCGGGCGAGGCCGTTATGCTTCAGGGCCTTACCAACACATGAAGTTAGAGGTATGGGTCGGAGAGTTCCATAGTAAGGGGCTTTGCAGGTTTTGGGATAAGCGTTACCTTGGCATGTTTCAATTCGAAAGGAAGTGTCCCGCGTTCCCAAAAGTAATTGAAGTACCGCGTGAGAGCCGATATTGAGGGATCGTCTAGGTTGCGCAGCATTTTGTTGGTTACTCCGTCAGGCTCCGGCGCCGAGCCTGGGCGAATAGCCAGAAGAGCGCTGCGCACTTCCGCCTCCGTGATGGCGCCATCTTGGTTATGATTAAGTGATCCATGATATGGTCGAAGTGGCTGAGAGTCTCCCGTGGGAATATATAGGAAGCAAGCTCTATCCATTAGTTCCTGGTTTCTACCCGGGAATTCTTGTATGATCGCTGTGAGCCGATTACCCAGTTATGTTTTTGTGCTAGTGGGGTCCACGAGGTATCTCAAAAGGAACCAGGTTCTCCGCGTGCCAGTGTTGCTTTCATGTTGTTGGAAATTTCGTGCCACTGACTTTAAGCAAGTTGTACTACAGTGAACTAGAATACTTGGGTATTCTAGTTCACTATAGTTGTACAGAACAGTTCTCTAGTTCATTATTTAGGTCAGCCATTTTCAGTTATAATTTTCTGTTGCGCCTATTTTTCGGCCATTTGCACTGGTTGCTTCGAAATCCGTGGGCGGGGCCTCAGGGGGCCTTTTAAATACACATCAGTTTGGAAAATAAAGTGATCGCTACCTAATGAGTAATTGGTATTAGACCAGCATGCACTGGTGACGTTACAAGTGAAGGTTAGGTCTGCTGATAAGTCTGTCTGTACGCTGTTGCCAATTCTAGTGGGTGACATTGGATCAGATTCTGTAGTAAGCCGATGTGCTTGGATGTGATCCCAGAGGAGCCTGCCCTTGCGAGAAGAGTGAAGGTATCCCCTGGCGGTGTGTGGCGCATTGAAGTCGCCGACAATAATAAGAGCATGAGGCCCTGCAGTTTGCTTAGCGAGAGCAAACAAGTGGCTAAATGTGTGTCCTGTTCAACGAGGGCCGCTGCAGAGGTTGAGATTGTATAGGCACTCAGCCTGCCGTTTACCTGGGTATAGAACCACTAAATCTTGGGGAATAGAAATGGCATCAAATTGTATTTTTTCGGCAATGATATTGCGGTGGACTAAAACAGCTGTAGCATGTAGCATGATTATTATAGCTCTGAAAAGCCCTGTATCCTAGGAGCTTGCCCATGATACCTACTTCTTGCAAGGCTATCACATTATGGGGATATTCGGCTGTCTCTTTCAGAAGTTGTAAGACACCCCGTTGACGACGGAATTCCCTGCAATTCCACTGCCAGAGACGAGTGGACCCCATGTTACTGAAAGGCGGGGTTGTAGCTGGGGTTGAGAATAGGGATAGGGATAGGGACGGAGAGGGAATTGATTTTATTGACTATGTCTCGTATACTGGAGTGCAGCTCACAGCGCAGGGCTTCGATATTGGCGTGCAAGTTTGTTACACTGGTTTGAAGTGTCTCATGAATACTCAAGAATTCGGCTTTCAGTTTCGTTAACGCCTGCTTGCAGCAAGCCTCAACCTGAGTGATGTGATTCGTAACTTATTCTTCAAGGGAGGGAAGGACTGATTAAGGAAGAGAGTCGTCGGACACCGCCTTACGCTTGGGAGCAGGAGTGGGCAAGGCTGGGGTGTCCTGCAAGGCGGAACACGCGCTTTCAGAGCTTGGTTCCCCGACGAACAATGGGCAACGAACTGTCGGAAAGTAACCACTACTTATGCGTTGTGAATGCTAAAGCAATATTGCCTTTTGATGACCGCCGTTAATTTTGCCTTTGACAGATATGTCGACTCCGCTGACAATTGCAATGGATGATCGGGTGGTTGAACGCTGTCTATCGGGTGGGTGAACGCTGTCTAGGACATTCGCAACGCCGTTGGGCAGGTATATGCAAGTTGTTGGTAGATAACATATCGTTACAGTTAAGGCTAACTGATGACACTTCCCTTACCTTCGAACCGCTACTGCCCTCACCCCTTGCGAGTCGAACTTATTTTAGGCGATTATGCCCTCTCACAAGTTGACCCACCAGGGCAAACTAAAATCGTGGCTATGTTTCACGGTCATGACCGATGGCACTGTATTCAGTTATTATGATTCAGTTATTTACTGCCTCTCTAATTTTTTGCTATGTCAGTAGGCCCCTGCTATACGCAGGCCAGTAGGGATTATGTAAACGAGAGAAACTTCCGGAGAATGGTGAAAACCACCCTTAAAAACGCGAACACGAGAGAAAGCAGACAGAGAACAGAGAGGTTTCGTGTTCGCGTCTTTAAGGATGCTTTTCACTGTTCTCCAAGTATGCACCAACAGGCCCTACGCCAAACTCTTCTAGAAAGTTCCGGCGTATTCAGTATAGGCTAAACCGGTGTCACGAGGTAAGCTTACACAGTATCGTCACCCTTTTCAACTATTCTTGGGTGTTGCCGCCGTGATAATTGGTCACTTCACACCACGTGACATTTGTTTACACTGCGACGGTTCATGGGCACCGCTATCTTGTTTGTTATGCTGAAAAAAACAGCCCAAGGAACAGAGGGACAGAAAGAACGAGTGGACGACGCACAGCGCTTAAGTGCGTCAGTGCATTAGCGCTGACGCACTTCAGCGCTGAAGTTGGTGCACCGGGTCAGAGCAACGTGCACGTCCTCCTCTTCGCAGCTTTGTCTTCTTCTCCTTTTCCTTCTTCAGCGGTTCCCCTACGGGAAGGTGAAGACGGTGGCTGAGAGGGAAGCTATCTCGTGATAGATTAGCAACGTACACGCCCTCCTCTTCGCAGCTTTGTCTTCTTCTCCTTCTTTTTCTTCAGCAGTTCCCCTACGGGAAGATGACGACGGTGGTTGAACGCGAAGCTATGTCGTGATGGATTCTGTGGTGGGCCAATCCCTACAGGCATCCTGCCACAATCATCATCAGAGGCCCTGCGGACGGGGCACGGAGAAGTAACAACCACCACAGCAAGAGATGCTCCTCATCTAAAAAATAAATATTAGAAATCATTGAGAGTTCATAATGTGCAATGTGCAATATGCAATGGGAGCGCAATAGTATTGGTGGGCCTACACGCATACCATCGATTTAAAAAAATTACGCCCACCTCCCCTCGCTGTAACCATGGTGTGATGCGACGCTGAAGGGGGCCCCGTTGGGTGTTTCCGTTGGGTCGATTAGTTGAATTTCGTGAAATGCGTAGTGAACGTGAATTGCATTCCAATCACATCGTTGTTTTCCACGCGAGGGGATGCGGGCGTAGCGCACCCGAAGGAGAGGAGACCGCGGAGAGAGAGAGAGTACTGCACATGCGCACAGCGCACTACGCCGCCCATCGGCGGAGTGAGAGTGCGCTGCGCCACGCGCCCGCAGATGTTGGGCGAGAGTGTTCGCTATCTGAGAGAGGAGAGGGGGTGAGCGGAGGAGAGACGCAGCTGAGCGGACGCGGACAACGACGACGACGGACGCAGGACAGGGCCGCCGGCAAGAGATGCTCCTCTCAGCGTCGTATATAAAACTTACTTTGGCTTTGACATGGGCGTGTGTACAGTTGCGGACCATCATTCAAATGCGAAACGGTTGTATTGCCCGCTGAGCTGACAAGCCATATTCCAAAAACAACCGACAAGAGAGAGAGAGATCACTTTATTGAGCCTTAACCGGGTTCATGGGAGCGGTGTAGCCGTCGGTTTGAGGCCGGCGGCGACGTTGCCAGCGCGGGTGACCAGAAGTATCTGGACCTCTGGGTCCGAGCTACCCAGCGCTCCCTCCCACTGCTCGTCACTTACTATGGAGGGAAAGGGATCTTGAGGGCAGGCCCACATAGAGTGGACCAGTGTGGCTGGCTCCCCACAGATTGGACAGTTTGGCGAGGGGAATTGCGAGTGGTGAATGCAATGCAGTAGTGCTCGGCAGGGCGAAGAGTTTGTATGCAGGAGTAGCCATAGGCGCTCCTGATGGTTGGTTAGCTCAGGACGGGCAGGAGGGTACCAACGGCGAGAGAGGCGGTAATGCGTGATTCTATTGTGGTACGCGATTATCTGATACAATACAATACAGTACAATACAATTTTATTTTCCAGAACCTATACAGAACTGGATGGTCTCTCCTGGGCTAAAAGCTACGCGTCGAGCTTGACAGGGCACAGGAGGCCACTGTAAGGCAAGTAGATACAACTAGGAACTGTGCACTTGACACACACACACACACACACACACACACACACACACACACACACACACACACACACACACACACACACACACACACACACCACACACACACACACACACACACGCACACATACACGCACACACACATACACACACACACAAATTTCTATACAGTTCCTATAAATGTCTACAGGTGCATACAATATACATGCAGGTAATATATACATAAAATATAAAGGTAAAATAAAATATAAAATATATACATATAATGTACATTCCCGTACCATTGGAGGTACAGACATTTCCCAACGAATTAGACAAATGTTCCGGTATATAGATATAACCAAAAATACATCCGCATTAGTGGGTGTTGCTTTGCCAAAGAAAACATGTATAAAACCAGTATAAAACAAGAACAACTCCTAAATACACTCTCAAACGTGCGAACAAGCAAACCTTTCAAGGTTTCAATAAGGAAACAAGCGATCACTTCAATTTGCGAAAAAAATGAGGGCAATTCTTTGCGACTTTTGCAACAAGCATTGTGAGAGAATTCATTCAGTGCAATAAGTAGGTTATATTTCAGGGTCTGGTATTTATAGAATGTACGAAAGTGAGGGATGGCCCAAGTGTCTGCATTTCGTGTGTTTATATTAGCAGTCCGTCGTCGTAGTTTGGCTGCAGATGATAAGTAGTTTGCGGTGTAGGCAGTGCAGAAGCAAAACATTTGAAGTAGACGAAATCGGTACACACTATTTATAGAAACAATATTAAAATGTTCAAATAAACCTTTAGTAGTGGTCAACGGCTCAATATTTGCTATAAGGCGAATCACTTTTTTCTGAAGAATCAAAAGTCTACCTAAGTTGGTTTTAGATGTGGTTCCCCATATCAGTGTAGAATAATTTAGGTATGATTGAAATAAGGCATAGTAAATTTGAAGTTTTACTTTAGTTGGGAGCAAATTACGACAACGCGAGATTATTCCAGTTGTAACAGAAACCTTTTTGCACAGGTAGTTTACATGAGCATCCCACGTGAGACCAGAGGAGAAGTGCACACCGAGGATTTTATGGCTGTCAACAAAGTCTATTTTTTTATCGTCTATGTAAAGGTTGTGTTCAACCGAACAAGGTTTGTTTTTTGCGCGAGATATAATTGCTTTGATTTTCGTAGAATTAATACCGATGCGGTTCGTTTTGGACCAGTTAGCTTTTTTAGAACATTCTTGCAGCATTGAATCAAATTGTTAACGTTAGGACCAGATAACAGGAGTGTGCTATCATCAGCGTATATAAAACATTTAGCCTCACTATCAATGTCTGCTATCTCATTTACGTAAGTGTTTAATAAAAGTGGTCTAAGTACACTGCCTTGAGGAACACCTCGGCGTATCTCCAAGTGGGACGACTTGTGTTTATTAATTTGCACACACTGAGTTCTGGCACTCATATAGGATTTAAGCACATCTAGGTACTTTCCTCGTATCCCGTAATTTTCAAGCTTTTTGGTTAAAATGGCATGGTCGAGGCAGTATAATGCCTTACTAAAATCCACAATGATGGCAACGCAGTATTTATTGTCTTCAAAATTTTGCAAGATATCTTCTTTTAATGCTGTAAGTGCTGTTTCCGTCGATTTGCCTTTCCTAAAGCCAAATTGTGCATCAGTAATAATGCTATGTTTCTCAAAGAAGTTTGATATCCGAATAAAAATTACTTTTTCGGTAAGTATTATTTTTTTATACAGTGTAGGGGGAGAGATGCGGACTACGGACGCCAACGCGGGTGACATCGTGAGTTACTGAAATGCTCTGCATTTAAAAAATAATACTTACCGCCGCCAGGTTTCGAAGCAACGACTCTGCGGGCAGAACGCAAGGTACATGGTACTCTACCCACTGCACCACAAAGCCGATTTTTTTTTTCTTAACAAAACCAGGTTTTTTTACATCATAAATATGTACAGGGCAAGGCACAGGGCAAATATGTACTGGGCAAGACACACTACTATACATGCTGCTGCCTTTGTTACATTGTTGATGCCACTTTCCTGACTGGCGTGTTACGCTGTTCAATAGAAATCACACTCATACACTATAGAGATCACATTTACGGGTAAAAAAGGAAAAAGGGGGAGTTGTGTTTCGTTGCAGCCTAGCCTGTTGCTGGCTTCATATCCACTTAAAGCGTTCCAGCTCCTTTGTTTTAAAAGCTACCGTCGCACGGCAGCAGCGCGCAAGGGCTTGTCCTAGTTCTGAGTCTGAGTCGGGTGCCCCGAGCGCGCTGACGGTCCACTCCATCTTGTGGACGAAATGCCTCCACGCTGGCTTCGGGGTGGGGGTACACTCCACCGCATCCACTCGCGCACGCCACAGTGCGTGTAGGCCAAGGGTAATGACGCATTCGCACAGCTCCGAGTGTTCTATCGGTACGTCCAGGTAACGGAGACCTGCCCAGTCAATGTCCCAGTGGACGCCCAGAAAACACTGCACCTCGTCCCAGAAATAACGTGCAGTGTTGCATTCTAGGAACACATGCTCCGCCGTCTCCAACCTCCCGCACAGGAAGCAGCCCGCACCGCGCGGCAGAAAGAAGCCACGTTCTTCCTGTCGTGATCCTACCGGTAGCACCCCGAAGTGGAAACGGCAGAAAAAGTTTTTCGTCCCAGTCGGAATCGGCAGGCACATGATTCGCTTTAGTACGCCCCGCTTAGCCGCCTCGACTAGTGGCGGTCGGTACAGGGGTGGGGGAAGAAGCTTTGCGAGAAGGTCGCGGTATAGCCGGCGGGGCTTAACTGCTAGGAGGTAGTCCCATGAAAACTGCTGTTCCAGTAGGGTGATGGCGCCAGCGATTTCTCTATAGAAAGGGGCGGCTCGCGCGCCATGGTGCAGTTGGACAGTTGTGACCTGCCACTTTGATATGTGGGCAGAGCCGATTGACTGGAGTGCTCCACGGAGAAAAGGGTCGGACTGGTCTCGGAAATATATAAAACGTTGGACTGTCAGCTTAATCTCCACGTGGACCAGACCTAGGCCGCCGGCATCTAGTCCCCAAAAGAGATTTGTGCGTCTCATAGGCTCGTACGAGGAGCGCCAGACGAAGACCGCCCATTGTCGGTGCAACTTGTTCACCGATTTCTTGTCGATGGAGGTGACTCGCGCCGAGTATAGGGTAGCCGGGTATACTACGACGTTGCAGATGTGTGCTCTGGCGACCAAGGCGATGTGGCGAGTTCTCCATGGTTGCAACTTGGCCTCCGCTGCCGTTAACCTAGGTCGCCATCTGGCTGCGTTGGCTTCCCATAGGGCCATGTTCACGCCCAGGTAGCGGTGTATTGAATCCTTCCAGCGAGCGCCGCAGAAGCTGGGGGGCTTGAGATCCCATTCACCCAGCCAATACCCCTCCGATTTGGAGAGGTTTAGCTCCGCCCCAGAGAAGCGGCAGAAGCGACGTGCGAGCTCCGCGACCTCGCTCACCTGGGTTCGTGATGTGCAGACGACGGCGATGTCGTCCGCGTATGCTAGCACGCGGACTTCTTCATTCCCGAGGACCAGTCCCCTGATCGAATTGGAAGGAGCGATCATTCGACAGAGCGGTTCCAGATAGAGCGCGAACAAGACAGGAGACATTGGACATCCCTGGCGGACCGACCTGCTGACCTCTATGGGTGGTCCGAGTGCTCCCCCAACATCACACTTGTTGTGATGTCTGCGTAACACGTTTCTAGCCATTTCATCATTGTTTCCCCTATCCCGCAGTGCTGAAGTAGAGCGAAGAGAAATGTCCGATCGACTTGATCGAAGGCCTTTCGAAGATCCAGTTGCAGTACCGCAATAGGCATCACGCCCCTCTCTGCAGCCTCGCAGGCGGTCCTCATCCGATGTAAATTGGTGTGGATTGAGCGACCTTTGAACCCACAGGTTTGATGCTCACCAACCACGCCTCGGAGGGCCATCTCGAGGCGTCGAGCTAGGATCCTAGCGAGTATCTTATAGTCGGTCGATAGGAGTGTGATTGGGCGGAAGTCGGTTACGGCCGGTAAAGCTTTGGAGCTGGTCTCTTTGGGGATCAGAACGAGGTGGCTTTGCCGCATGGAGGGAAGGAGCCGACCTTCCTGCCTGCATTTATCAAAAAGGGTCACTAGAATGGGGCCCAATTCTTTTCGAAACGCCCGATAGAATTCGGCGATGATGCCGTCCGGACCTGGAGACTTGTTCTTAGGGAGTTTTTTTATTTCGCGGTCTACCTCCCACGCGGTTATAGGCGCGTTGATTAGGTCTTTTGCGTCGTCCGGCACTGAGGGTAAGGAAGAGAGTACCTCGGTGGGCACGCCGTCTGGCGTCGGTCTAGACCGGAAAAGGTCTTTAAAATAGTCGCAAAAGGCTGCCGCCACTTCCTTCTGCCCCTGCGCGACTCCGCCACCGTGGCTGACCTCGTTGATCTTTTTGCGGGCGATGCGCTCGCGCTCGAAAGCTCGGAAGATCTTGGACGCTGCGCCTCGTACTCGACCTCTGCTCGCGGCGCGGACAAGGGCGCCCCCAGTATCGCCGCTCTAGCTCACTCCGGAGCTCTTCTTTAGTTAGGCGGATGTCTTCTCGGAACTCTCCCGGCCGTTCTTCGTCCGCCTCGATGAGGCCACGGAGGGTCTCCATAAGGCGCCGCTCGTTGGCTCTGTTCGGCCGCCTCACGCCTACCTATCTCCATGGCCACTTCCTTAACCGTGGTTTTGAACCTTTCCCACGCGACATCATCATCTAAGTTGTCTTCCAAGATCTTCAAGGCCTCCCTTACCCTTACGGTGAAATCAGGGTGTTCGATGCACTTCGCGTTCATTATCCAGCGACTGCTGGACTTCGTTTGTGAGCGCGCCTGGCCCATTGATATTGAGCAGGACACCAGCCCATGGTCGGAGAAGGCGATCGGTATGACATTGTAGCTAGCTACCCGCTGTAGCAAGTCGCCGCTAACGTAAAAGCGATCCAGCCGTGCCTGGGACGCGCCACGCCACCGCGTGTAGTGGGGTGCACCCCAGTCGCGATCACGTGTCACGTCAGTTAGGTCGCTTTCGCGTAGTACAGATGACAGTGTGCGAGCCGCGACGTCGGCGTTGCCACGGTTCCCCGCCCTGTCGCTGGCGGTTAGTACGCAGTTAAAATCTCCCCCAAGAACGACATTTCCCGCCACGTTTAGGATTGGGCGAAGGGTAGAAAAAAATGCCTGCCGAGCTTTGGGTTCATTGGGGGCATACACACAAACGAAACGTGTGATCTCACCGCCCAAGATGGCGTCAACGAATGAGAATCGGCCATCTCCCCCCAGTTCGCAGTCGATAATGCTACAGGATTCTGATTTCCGAATAAGAATTGCCGTACCGCCGGCACGACTTTGCGTTCGTGTGTGAAAACACCAAAAGTCATGTCCAAAGCAGCGCACGAAATTTTTGGCGTCGTCAGCAGTTGAAATTTTTGTTTCTTGAAGAAGGGCCACATCGATTCTTTGGTCATTCAATAGATCGAGGAGCCAGCGCCTCCGTTTTGCGGAGACAAGGCTGACTACGTTAATGGAAGCTAATCTGCTAATTTGTTTGGAAACGGCCATCGCTCGCTGGGGGGAGAGGGCTCACCTGTTTCGGGTTAAGCGCGGCCGCCGCCGCTATTGACGCTTGGGATGGCGCCGTCTTTTTGGACTGCCTGCCTCCGAAGTGTGCGCCGCCCTCGTTGTGGTCCCGGGGGTTCGGCGTGGCACTGGACGCTTTCATGCTGGCCGGCGGTGTCTTCTTCCCCGTTCACATTTTCGTCCTCGTTGCTTGCCTCCTCCTTGTTGTTGTTCCTCTCCGCCGTCTTCGAAGCCCCCGAGGGGGGAGCCGCGTTTTCGTCGCTTCTGTCGGGGCCGTCGAGTAGTTGCTCCTCCTTGCCCTCCGTCGGCGGCTCCGCCGACGCTGTCCCGAGAGCCCCGCTGATGCACAATAGCGGGGGGAGAAAGGTGCCTTGTGTCTGCAGGACCCCGTCGATTTCCGGTGTGGTCTTTTGGAGGGGACAGGGGGCGGCGGCTTCGTCACTGTCGACGGGATCAACCGTGGCGTCTCTCTCCTCCGCAATAACTCGTTCCGTGCTGCTGCTGTTGGTGGTGGTGACCTCACCTGGGGCGGAGGCGTCGGCTGGGGCTTCGTCTCTTTCGTTTTTCTTGGCAGCACGAGTTACCTCGGACTGGGAGAAGGGCTGGGAGGTCATCGTCTCCTGGATTTCTTCGATATCCATGAAATCGTCCAGTGGTTGGGTCGTGGGCATTCCTCTGGCCCTGGCCGCGTAGCTTTGTTCGCACGCTGAACTGTCGTGACCAAAACCACGGCAGGCCCGGCACCAAGGTGTTGTGCACTGCCTCCGCATGTGGCCAAGTTGTTGGCAGCGCAGACACATGGCGGGGCGGCCAGGAACTTCTATGAGCACCATGTTCCCGTACATCTTCACCTGATGGGGCAGCGCGTCAAGCGAGTTCACGTTCCTTGGGGCGATCTGTACTATTCTCGTGGTGCTCCCCATGTGGCCCATGCCCGGGCGGCGCCACTTTTCAAACGAAATGCTCTTCACTTCGCCGAAGCGTTCCAAATGCCTCACGAGGAGTTCATTGGGCACGGTTGTCGGCACCCAGTGAAGCTTCACTGCTTTTTCCTGGTTGTTCGGGTCGATCACCAGGCACCGCTTCCCTTTGGCCTCGATTTCGCCCTTCGAGGCCAGACTCTCCGCGTCTTCTGCTGTCTGGAAAGTGACCATCCAAACGTGATTGAATTGGAATGGTCCCAGTCCAGTGATTTTCGTCAGGTCGGTAGTAGCGCTGAGTGCCGCTGCTATGTCATCGATCCTGTAGGGCCGGGCCGACGGATCGCCGTGAAGGAAAACAGAGTTTTCGCTTAACTTGCCTGTCGGCAGGGTCGGAAGGAGCGTCCGGTAGCCTGTCGCAGCGGCGGGCACGGAGGGCGGTGCGGGGGACCGGTTTGACGAACGCGCACCTTCCTCTCTCGAGGAGCCGTTTCCCTCCATGACTGCTCCCTCTGAGAGCTGGGGAGGGACCGCACCACAAAGCCGACACAGAATGGAAGGTTACGAACACGCCTTATATCCTTGACTCATTCAACGTCGGCCACATGTGCGCCCTCTCCCCCGCGTCCTCCTCGCCTTCTTTCCGCTCGCAACGCCCTCTCTCGCCGCGTTCGGTTCGGGCGCACAACAGGTGGGGACGTGTGCAACACCCTCTCTCGCCGCGCTGGGTTCGCGCTGATCAACAGTCGGTTCGCGCGCAAGAGCAGGTGGGGGCGCTCGCATCGCGCTCTCTCGCCGCGGTCGGTTCGCGCTTAAACCACATATGTCGTTCGCGCGTGCTCCGGTCGCTAACATCTGTGGCGTGATCGTGACGTCAACATCACGCGTTCGTGTGGTGGCGCGATTTTGGCGCTATAACACTCTCTCGCGAGGGCCATTGGATTGGATTCGATTGGATTGGCTTGGCTTGGCTTGGCTTGGATTGGATTGGTTTGGATTTGAATTGGATTGGATTGGATTGGATTGGAATAAAGTGGATTGTGTTGGATTTTGTTGCGTCATAGCCGCGCCACGTTGCGTCATAGCCGCTCCCACGTTGCGTCATAGCCGCGGCAGGGGGTTCACGGCACGTTTCACCAGCGACTTCATCGACAATGTCTACGCTGGAAGACAACAATTACAACAACAACCAATACGTAATCCATACGACTTGCAGGCGCGCCCCCCGCGGTAATGCTCTGCATTTGATCGTGCCCCTCGCGAGGGGGATGTTTGAGTGCCTGCTGTCGGGGGAACGCCGTTCGTCCGTGGCGGCCGTCGGCCGCCCACGCACGCCACTCTCTTTAATTGATAACTTCTCTGCAATTAGGGCATCTTTTGTGAAACGTTACTCATACGGCATAAAGGTTCCCACTTCTTAAAGGTAGGAAGACGACGAAGACGACGAGCTGATCGAAGGTGCTTTGCATCGGCTGTGGTTTAAGGATCAAACTCTGGCGGAAATCAACCTCATTGTTTTTGAGGTATTCTTTTCCTTGGCGTGTGTAAACCAAACCTTCATCCAAAAGGAAACAAAAGAATTTGTATTTGGTCGCTCAAATAAATGAAAATACGGTGTTTTTTGCCCCATTTAACCATTATTTCTACGCTTTCGCATCAGCGGAAACCTTGTCGGCGGCGTTAAATGTCTGGAGCGCTAGACGTCTGCGAACTCAAAATACTGACATCAATTTCTGTGCGGAAAGTTTTCCAAAGGAACTCCTACCCAATAAACGCAACGAACACAAACAGGAGAATACACCCCGCACCACTTTGCCTATACTTTCAGGCGAGGGCACACGGCAGCTGCTGCGCATGGCACTCGTCGGAGGCCGGCAAACACGCGTGCGCGAGCTGCATGTATACACGCGTGGCTGGGCCGTTCTTCCTCATGGAGCGACATCTGCTCCTCAGTGTAACAAGCCAGAGATATTTAGCATTAAAATAATTGTGCACCAGTATATATATTTCTTATACGAGCAAAGCAATCTGTAGACGAATCCATACTGTTGCTGCACATACAGTTTGTTGTTTCGATATATCGGGCAAGTGGACTCTCGCTAAGAGTTTAGACCGCCGTGTGGAAAGGAACTCCTGCATCGACATGGCGAAACCGCCGCTAAAAATGCCGTGCAAAGGAAACAAGCACAAATTCCCCAGCACACCCCTGAACATAAAATAGGTCACAAACAAAGGTATTATTCAAGCTCACATATTGATTCTCCAAAAATTTTATGTTGCGTTGAGGCCGCATTTAGACTTTTGAGCGCGAGAGGACAGGATAATTTCAATACACTAGTTATAACACACCTCATACGAACGTACTTATGTTTATTTGTGACGCGAAAATGCACCTTTACGGGTCACGCGCCCTGGCTTTTTTTCACTCACGCGGACCCTGCCCTTTCGCTATCAGAACTTAATCATGAGTGATAGCAAAATGATCTTCAGAAAAAGTTTTTTTCTGAAATGGCATGCACTACGTACTGTGCATACAAGATGACCACGTTCAAAGGCGTTCATACAAGTAAATCACAGTGACTAAATGACCTCTAAACCTATTCGGCAAGTCGGCGTTGGGAACAAGCGACATTTGATGCAAATACTGCGGAAGAATTGGTAAATACAAGTTACAGCGGATAAAAAAGACCTGCGTTTCTAGAGCCCATTGTTAACACTGGCGTTTTTTATATACTGCGAGATGGCATCAGGTGAGGCGTGGTTGAACACACGCAAGAAAAAAATTGGAAGTGGCCATCACCATGTGGTATACTCTTGAACAAATTCCAATGCAAAATAGGCGTCGAGAAACCACTTTTTTGTGTACTAGGGGAAAGGCGGCGTTAGTGCATGAAATAGCCTGGCTACGTATCGGCCAGTGCCGCCACCTTTTTCCGACTTCACGCGGCTCTAAGTTCAAGGCTTCTGCTACTGAACAGCGGTTTTATATGAGCAAATCATCAAGGTTCAATAAACAACCTACTAAAAAACACAGAAGCGTACCAACAAACGCCGTGATCCGTGTCTTTGGAGTCTTGTAGGGCTAACAACGGTGAGACAGATTTTTGGCGCGCGCTTTATGAAAAAGGAAAGCGGCGTTGTAAAAAGTATAGAAAGTGATTCGATGAAACGTCAGCATGCAGAGCCACCTGTGTCCCACCAACCTCGATTCTTCCGAATCAGGCCGCCTTTTAATTAAAGCAATACTCAACAGCGGCCGCTGGGTCCACAGAGAGACACTTCGAGGCAAGCGGCCCCAAAACGGGAGTGCATTTACCGAATGTGGCCGGAATCACTCGGTACTATAGCGCCATGTAAGTACCCCAAGCCCATAACGAGCAGCACTTAATCATTCCATCGAAAATGCATTAGCCAAGCCTCTCGAGTATTGCCCTGTCAGGCGCTGCAGACGCCTGGCGTAAGCAACTTCAATCGCACGAAGTACATTAGGGAGTTATTTCCCTTGGCTGGGAGTAAATCCGGTGTTGCTTTGTGCTGCCAGGATGCTATACTTACAACATGCAAAAATGCGTCTTAGCACGACCACCAGTCCCTTTTATGAATCGCGTTACCCGCTAGCCCATGTAGACGGAAATGAACAGCAAATACGGCAGTTGCACCAATACCTGCCTGACTATTTTTACGCTTGTTGGAATTCGGGCTGATATAAAACCGTAATGCTCTAACATGGTTCAAAGAATCCAAAAATCTATTAGGCACAACAATTATTAGAATGGCTGACATACACGAAGGAGTATCAGTTATAATTTTAGCCGACAACTTCTTTCATATTAACAAAAAGAGATAAAAGCAACAAAGGATGCGCAGACACATGTGGAGCACGAAGAAATTCGCAAATCATTTGAACTTTCTAAGCCTTTGGCACGGAAAGTTTTGTTTGAGATTCGGCTGCTCAGCGCTTAAACTTTTTTTTTAACTTTACGACCGCGACCGTCCCCGCTTGACCAGCCTCATCACAACCTCATTCCGCTCGCTAGAAATGGCCTCTTTTTCCCGGAAGACCTGCCCCGTCCTTTCTTAGAGCCCTGCTTCAACCCTCCACCCGCACAGCAGGTTTTCTTTTCTGGCGCACCATCCGTGGCCCCCAAACTCCGGCTCGTGCAAATTGAACTTTTTAGAATAACCTATTTTCTGAGCCTCACAACGTGCGTGCTAAGAAAATAAACATTGAGGGCTTTCGCCTTACCGCCGCGGTGGCTCAGTGGCTCAGTCATTGTGCTGCTGAGCCAGAGAATGCGGGTTCGATACCAACTGAGTTGGCGGCTTTTATGACGGAGGCGAGACGCGAAAACGCCAGTGTGTCGTGATGTCGGCCGTCGTTAAAATGCCCGGACGGTTAGAATTAGTTCTCACCGCTCCACTGCTGCGGGCCGCATAGCTCAGGGGCAGATTCCCACAATTCATCATGCCTGCTAAATCCCGCAATCAATCAAGGCTATCCCTCAAGATTCGAGAACACATTTTCAGTTTGAGGACGTAGATGCGGCCACTGCCCAACTCAAGGTGAACACGCCGAGACGTTTCGGGACCCATAGGGGTTCCTTGATCAAGTAAGCAGACAAGAGCCATGCGTACGGCTTACGATTTACGTATCTTGCCTGCTTCAAGCGGGTCCCGAAACGTCTCTGTGTTTTCCTATCGACTTGGTGAGCATCTTCGTCCTCATCATACCTGACCAGAGGAACTTGCGTCAAACTCTTACTACACAATCAGCTTGAACAAAGCAGCGAACCGAGTGAGCGAAATTGAAATTGAGACAGCAATGGTTGCGTTTATTACACTGAAGAGAGCGGTAATGTTTAATGCATAACTTAAAAGTTGACCTAATATGCACCAGCAATTATGTCGTTATTTTTTGCTGGACATTTGTTTCTAGTTCTGGCCAAACAAGCGTTTGGAGAAAACGTGTGACGTTCAGAATCGAGCATATCAGAAAAAAGTTCTGCCTTGAAGGCAGTGCATAGGAAATTTCTTAAAAATTCTTTGCATGTATTTTCGGCGCTAATGTACAAAAGGGGTAAAAAATTGATTGCGCCATGCGAAAATTATGAGTATTTTGTGCACATCACTTGAGTGTTTGTGAGCTCTCCAAGGGGAAATAGAACTGATTATTCGGGTAATGGTAAACTGTATTGGTCAGGGCTAATGTTACGTAAACATTGAAATAGAGCAATAAAGGATAGTAATTAACTTTTAAGTGCTTCCAAAACAGATATTTATGTTAATTCACGTGAATACATTCTTGAGCTCCAAAATTTATTAGGGGTCTTGTGGTAACGTGGACTCAGGGTCAGTCAACATGGCCTGAGTTACACAGCAGTGTATGCTACGAAACAAGCAGTGCAAACTAAGCCTCCTTGCTGTTATTACAGCGGAGCTGTTTGGAAAATTGTAATTTGTCATGTCCGCAGTCAAAAATTCCAAGAAATGGCCGAGCTCGCTCACGTGAGTGTCGGCCTCACGGCGCCCATTCGGCAGCGAAGAAAATCAAGGAAAGGTGTAGCGCTCGTGTGTGCACGTGTCGCGACGATCGCCCTGCGCCCCCTGCACACATTTCTGAAGCCAAGCATGCCCACTTAGGTAGACTGACCAATAGAACTCCAGCGTTCGCCGTAAACGTGGCAACACTTTCTCGGATTGAGAAAGACACGCCACTCCAAGGTGATGTGCAATGATCAACTCTTCCAAAAATGAAAGGTCATAGTTACAGCAACATTAATGGAGTAATGGTCGTTGCGGCAGCGAAGCAGCAAATCGGCAGCAATCGTGGACGTAAACCTTCGTGGTGGTCGTGAATGTTGCGTACAGCTTCGCTACCTTCCTTCATTTTTTCCATCGGGAAATGTTCCGAGGAAACCAGCAATAGTTTTATTTAACAGATACTTAATGTATTCTCAATATTTACATCAAGATAAATTTCCGGAGTATACGTTACTAATGAGATGAAGACACATAACTGGCCTTTCTTGCAAAGGGCTGTTGTCTAGTGTAAGGCCAAAACCATGGTAATAAGGTTGAATATGGATGATAGCGGCTATCAAGAGAGGCGAACATGGGAGCCATCCGACAACATTCATTCAATGTTGCACTCCTTCAGAAAAATTGTGGATAAACTTTAGGTTAAACTCGTCTTCACTGCGCCGCACAAGGTCAACTAACTATGCAATATTACGATGTGTTTTCGCGTACCAGCATTTTGTTTGAAGAAACACAGCGCTTTTTTTGGCGTACCGGGAAAAGATCGTGCATCAGGTTCCTCATTCATGTCGTGAAAAGCACATTGATAAAACTGCTGGATGTTGAAACAAATGAAAAGCAAATGGTGACAAATGCGTATCACATCATTCCGCGACTAACATTGAAGATTCTTGCCGTTACTAACTGCAAGCGCTCCTGGCGCTCGGCGTAAAGACCAAACTAAGATACATAAGCGCACATTCAGTAATTAGCAAAATGGCTGGCGCATGTGAGTGCGCGGCCGCCATCGACAGGACAGAAGAACCAACAATCCCTTCATAAATAGCAGCATGTGCCCGTCTTGGGTCAAGTGTGCAAAATGCTACGCAAGTTGGTTCACACTGTGCATAAAAAGCACCAGCGAAAAAGGACGCAGCACGCTAGGAGAAGGAGCACAAACACGCCCCTTGACTAACAACTGATTTATTTCGGAAAAACAAGACATTTATATGCGATTCCCGCGCACGCGCACACTTTTCCCAACGTGAAGAAATGGGCTAACGTAGATATAAACGAATTTTTTTTATCCGTTAGGACCGCCGAGGGGTGCTATTTTTTTACAAGTCTCCTTATTTGTTATTATTAAAAATGTCTTGAGTATCTCTCGCTCCCGTCTCGATCTTCCCCGACCTACAGTGTTGGCGAGGGGAGACTTGCAATTCTTGCGTTTCTTTTTGCATGTTGCGATTTTTGCATATTGCGATGTGCATGTTGCGATTTGAATGTTTGCGATTTTTTCGCATCCTTGCAATTTTTTTGCATGTAAGGGTACGTTTAGACTAGCGACGCAAAAGCCATATCGCGATGTATGGACGTAAAAAAATCGCGTGTCACGCAGTTCGGTCTGCTGAGATGTGAAATGATGTCATTCTTTAAAGTAATTACGACAGTTCCGGCAACAGTCTGAACCCGGACTAAAGCTGAAATATTTCCCGCGCCAGAGAACGAAGTTTTCCGGTGCTGCCTCAGCCGATCATTAAGGCAATCACCCGTTTGTCCGACGTATATTTTTCCCCAGGACAATGGGATTAAATAGACCACGCCTACCGAACAATTCGGGAACCTTGTTCATTGGTTTATCTTGCAAGGATGGGCTTTCCGATGGGCACCAGAGATTTCGGGACACTGGTTTTCTAGATTTAGAACTTACCTTCATGCCCGCCCGACTCGTGTGTGGGAAATCTTTTCCGAGATCTAAAAAGGCGCTTTTGCCGTATTGTTTCACGCACTCGAAGTTGTTAAAGCGGTGTTTAGCGAACTTGTGCTTTATGAACGCTCTAAACAAAATTGGCCCGCATGTAATGCAAGACAGCCTTGCAGAACAGGCTTAACGTTTGGAAGCGTCTGGTTTCTCCTGTCATGTTTTGTAGGCGGTAGGCGAATCTGTGGTCAGGAAAGTGCAAAGTCAGGCCCTCTGCAAAGTCTAGCAACGCAGAGGAAGTTGGGAGAAAAAATATGGAAGTGTTCTCTTACTTCCACCGGACTTCACGTGGGCTGAAAGAACGAGCCCAAAGATTTCGGGTCACCATGGTCTTTTCTGCCCCTCGGAAACTTTCGGGTTTGTGTTCCCAAATCTCTGGTGCCCAGTGAAAGCTGACCCTTGCAACACAAACTACCAAACAAGGTTCACGACTTGTGTGGTGGATGTACTCTATTCAGCCACATTGTCCTGCGGAAAAATATACCTCGGACAAACGGGTGGGCGCCTTAATGATCCCCTGGGGCAGCACCGGACAGCTTTGGAATCTGGCACGGGTAGTAACTTAGCTTTACACGCAAAACGCTGCAAGGATGGTGTAATGTATGGGCCCAGGATTGCCGTGAAAGTCACGAGTCAGTGGCCAGTGCGTGCGCGAGTAAACGTTGCTTTATGCATGACACGAAGGAAGCAGAAGTTAGGGCACGAAAGCAAGTACGCGAGACGACAGATATCAGCGTAAAAAAGGCAAGAGGCTAACGGAAATGTCCGCAATAAAGAAAGCAAACGTCCAACGGGGTTTTGTCGCAGCCCCTCGAAGTGTTGAAGTCCCGATGCGTGCGGAGTCGACGAGGACGTCACGGCGAGGCTGGCTCGATGACCGGTTCTAGGCCCCGTCGTAACCAGGCGCGGGACGTCGGGCAGGCATCGTCGACCTTTGCGATGAGTCACGGCTCGAGGGCGTAGCGGCGGGTGTGAGCTGAGGGTTCCACCTCCAGGTGAATCCGGACCCGCGCTCTCTCGCCCAGCGCGTCACCAGCTCCAGGCACGGCCAGCCCACGGGTTGTCGGGATCAGCGGCGGACGGCTCTCGGGAACAGCAGCGGTTGCGCTCCGGGTCTTCCCCGAAACGATCACAGGGCCGCGCTCTCAAGCCCAGCGCGTCACAGGCGTCCCCTGATCACCGGCCTGGTTCGATTTTTCTGCACGCACTCGTTGCAAGCCGCGCGCTCGGTCCTCTCTTCCTCTTCGTCCACGGGCACTTCATCACAATGACCCCAGGTGTAAGAAAGTTGTTGGGGAGCAACAACTATTCTCAGAGTTAAAAAGGCAGGGTGGAGTTGGAAGAAGTTCGCAGTACCGGTGGAAAAGTTCTTGCGCAGAGTCCACAAGAGCACAGTCAGTCCTACCGGCACACTTCACCACACAGCACACGCACGAAGGGTATAGAAAAATCCACTAAACAAATGTACGACCACAATTACGCGTTAAAAACCACTGAATAGCACACACTATGTACAAAAGAGAGGAGCGAGGCTTAAACTGTACTCATGTAGTCAGCCCCTATATTGTCGGTTCCCTTGATGTACTCCACGGTAAAGAGTATTCCTGGAGCAGCGGGCTCCAACGCAATACACGGCTGTTGATGTGCTTAGCTGACTGCAAGTATTTCAACGGCTGGTGGTCACACTGTATGATAAAAGGCTTTCCATATAGGTAAATATGGAATTGGTGTACCGCCCAAAGTAGAGCCAAGCACTCGCGCTCTATGGTGCAGTAGCGCGTCTCTCTCGGCAACAGGTTGCGGCTCGCGTAAGCGATAGGGTGTAAGACACCTTCGTTGCCACTTTGTAGGAGAACTGCGCCTAGGCTCGTGCTGGAAGCGTCCGTGCGAAGTATGAAGGGCTTGGTAAGATCAGGAGCTTGCAAAATCGGTGCGGACGCAAGTAGATTTTTCAAAGTTATGAAGGCCTGTTCTTGTTCGTCGCCCCAGCACACAGTGTTGCTTTGCCCCTTCTTCGTAAGGTCTGTGAGTGGTTTGCTGAGAGCGGAATAGTTGGGGACGAATTTCCGGTAGTACCCGGTTAATCCAAGAAAGGACTGTACCGCCTTCTTCGTACTTGGCCGCTTGGAGCCCAGGATCTTGTCCAAGGTCTTCAGGAGGGGTTTAACTTTAGACTTCTCCAATGTGGTGTCCCAAAAAGGAAATGGTGCGCTCTCCAATTTCGCACTTGCTAGGCTTGATAGTGAGCTTGGCCGTTTTGATTCTCTCGAACACTTGACGGAGTGTTTCTAAGTGCTCTTGCCAGGTGTCAGTGGCAACGATGACATCATCGAAGTAGTGGTGGACGTTCTTTAGCCCGCCTAACACAGCTCTCATTAGACGCGCAAAGACGGCTGGCGCTGTCTTTATACCAAAAGGCATATACCGGAAATGGTACAGCCCTGACAAGCTCGAGAAGGCGGTCTTCTCGCGGCTGTCAGCAGTCATTGGAACCTGCCAATAGCCTTTTGTGAAGTCAAACTTGGAGAAGAATTTTTTCTTGCCTGCGAGGGCAAGAACGACGTCTATGCGTGGGATTGGCTCACAATCAGAGACGAGAACTTTGTTGAGTTCTCTAAAATCAATGCAAAGCCGGAGGGTGCCGTCAGGTTTCTTTATAGCCACCATTGGAGCATTGTAGGGAGACTGGGATTTCTCAATGATGCCCATATCAAACATTTCTTGAACTTCGTTTTCGATTGTCTCGTGAAGTGCGAGCGGGAGCGGATACTGTGGAACGTGTACAGGCTTGTCGGACGTTAAGTTCAACGGGCACTGTACAAGGTCTGTTTTCCCGGGCAGGTCCGAGAAGATGAGGCTATACTCGTGTATTATCTCTTGCACTTGAGCCCTTTGGTCTGCACCGAGGTCAGGTGAATACTTGACGTCTCTCCAGGACTGTGTCTGACGAAGTGGAAGGGTGGGTAGGATGTCGACCAATGGTTCGTCGTCAAGCTCGTCCGTCGTGTCTGTGGTGTCATCAATTGTAGTGACAACTGATGCTTGCGGAGGTGGTGAGGGCTGCCGTTCTTCGTACAGCTTTAACATGTTTATGTGGAAGACCTTCCTCTTTCCGCCCAAGCTGATCTCGTAGTCAACGTCGTTTTTCTTTTCGGTAACCTCAAACGGCCCCTTCCACTGCATGAGCAGTTTGTTTGAATCGGTTGGCAGTAGGATGAGGACCTTGTTTCCGACGGAAAGCTTCCTCGGGCGACTTTTCCTATCGTAGTAACTCTTTTGTTTTTCTCGAGCCTTCTCAAGCTGCTCATGGGCAATTTGGCACGTCTGTTCAAGTCGGTCTCGCAGATCGACTAGGTATCCATAGGTAGTCCGGACTTCACCGTCTATGTTATCTTTTGTCCAGAGTTCCTTGAGTACGGTTAAGGGTCCTCGTACATGTCGTCCGTAAATAAGTTCGAAGGGGGAGAAGCCCAGGCTGGCTTGAGGCACTTCTCTATAAGCGAAAAGACGTGGCGCGAGATATCGGTCCCACGACCGGGGTTTCTCCTGGCACAGTCTCTTCATCATGGTTTTCAAGGTCCCGTTAAACTTTTCTACTAGCCCGTTTGCCATGGCATGATAGGGACTAGTGCGAAGAAGCGTGACTGACAGTAAACGCCTGGCTTCCCGCATAAGTTCTGATGTAAAGCTTGCCCCTTGATCGGTGACGATTTCCTTGGGAATTCCGACACGGGAGAATATCTCAATCAGGGCCTCGGCGACTGTGTGCTGAGTCAATCGCTGGGAGAGCTACGGCGTCCGGGTACCGGGTAGCGAAGTCGATAAGCGTGAGCACGTATCGGTTTCCTTTCTGGGACTTGGGGGAGAATGGACCGATTATGTCGACAGCAACTCGCTCAAGCGGTGTTCTAATTAGTGGCGTGCTCCCCAAAGGCGCAACTCCGACATTTACCTTCGGCGTTGTTCTTTGACACAAGTCGCAAGATTTGACGAAACGTTGTACGTCTCCATGTAGGTCAGGCCAGTAAAATTCTTGCAGAACGCGGTCGGTCGTCCTTCGTACACCTTGGTGCCCCGCCATGATGCTCTCATGGGCCACTCGAAGGATCGGCTCCCGCAGCTTCTTGGGGACAACGACTTGTTTAAACGGTCTGCCCGTGGAAAGCTTATAATGACGGTACATTACGTCATTTGATTTGACGAAAGAATATTTCTGTCCTTTTCTGGAGGCGAAATCCTTTTCTAACTTGGGGAAACAACGTCGGAGAGTTGGGTCCCCTTGTTGTTCCCTGGCCAGCTCTTGTCTTGTGATGTCTGCGCAGCTGATTTTAGGTAACTTTAAAGGTGAAGCCTTCACCGAACTTGGCTTGGCGACAGCAGACACCAACACGTCTGAGCGTATGTCTGTGGCATTTGTGGTGAAGGCTGCGTTCGGGATATCGCTGTTTTTGAGCAGCCAGTCGGGATCTGGCATATGAGGTTCCCTCACACCAGGAATGTTCCCGAGCACGAGGTCATAGAGCGGTTGTTCCATACACGCAGCGCTAACCTCACCCACAAAGTGCGGGGTTTCGACGTAGATCTTAGCCTCGGCTAGCTGTTTAACCGTTCCGTCAATGAGCAGTACCCGGGTGGTTTTTCCCGTCAAATGGCGCTGCGCGACCAGGTCACGTCGAACAATGACGGTATACTGCCCGTGTCCCTAAGGACGGTGACAGGTTGTCCAAGTAGACGGCCTTCCACTACTGGCATTCCTTTCACGAGGAAAGCAGATGGTTGCACGGCGATGCCCCGAGGAGACTCGACACTAGGACCCCTGTGCTTGTCCCCATCAATTTCCGTGCATTTCTGTGGGGCTCTCGGAGGCTCAGTAACAGCACAAGCAGCAACCTGCTCTTTGCCATTGGGACGGTTCCTGCAGTTTTCGGTTTTGTGACCGAGGCGACCACAAGTAGCGCATTGGCTGGATCCTTAGGGGTGTTACGACAATCTTGAGCTCGGTGTCCTGGCCGATTGCATACAAAGCACTTGGGTGGCACTTTTTTCTGTGAGTCGGCCGCGACTTTATCTGTATCGCGGTCGTCCCCGGAAAACTTTCCAAGGTTTGAGAGGTTTTGTGCCTCGATAAAACGATCTGTAGTCTCGGCCAGGTCGTTCAGAGTTTTACACTCTCGCTCTTTCAGGAAGATGACGAGCTTGGGATGGCAGCAGCGTATGAATTGCTCGCCGATCATTTGATCACGAAGAGCCTCGAATGTTTTTGCACATTCGCCATCTCGATCCAGTGATCAAAATAACCCGTAAGCCTTGCCGCTAGTTGTTTCCCGGTTTCTCCATCCTCAGCCCTCGCCTTCCTGAACTTTTCTTGGTAACCTTGGGCTGTGAACCGAAACCGCTGAAGCAACGCCCGTTTGACCTTGACGTAATCTAGGGACTCTTCGGCGGTCATACGGCCTATGATGGTTAGAGCCTCCCCGCTCAAGCACATGCTTACAGCTAGGGCCCATTTGTCCTGAGGCCACTGCTGTCCGGTTGCCACGCGCTCAAACCTTTGCAGGTACGCGTGCAGGTCGTCGCGTTTCTCATCGAATAGAGGAAGAAGTTTCTGCGGGTTAATCGCAGGCGGAGTTGCAACAACTTCCCCTCCCGCGGCGACATTTGGTTGGCTGGTACCACCACTCTCTTGGAGTCGGATCCTTTAGCAATAGCAACTCCTTCTCCCTTTCTGCAGCATCTTTCGCTCTTTCAGCGGTTTCTCGGCTGGCTTCCCTCTCGGCGGCTCTAGCGGCGCGTTGCTCAGCCCGTTCGCTCTCTATCCACGCCCTAAGCTCTTGTCCCGAGAGTCCCAGCTGAGTCCCCATTGCCATTAACTTCTCAAGATCCATGCTGTTGCAGCTAACGTTACAGGCACACTCGTGGCTCACTGACTCCTTTCAGCGGATGTTAAGAAATCCTGGCAGGCTCGCCACTTTTTGTAATGTATGGGCCCAGGATTGGCGTGAAAGTCACGAGTCAGTGGCCAGTGCGTGCGCAAGTAACGTTGCTTTATGCATGACACGAAAGAAGCAGAAGTTAGGGCACGAAAGCAACTACGCGAGACGAAAGATATCAAGCGTTAAAAAAGGCAAGAGGCTAACGGAAAATGTCCGCAATAAAGAAAGCAAACGTCCTACGGGGTTTTGTCGCAGCCCCTCGAAGTGTTGAAGTCCCGATGCGTGCGGAGTCGACGAGGACGTCACGGCGAGGCTGGCTCGATGACCGGTTCTAGGCCCCGTCGTAACCAGGCGCGCGACGTCGGGCAGGCATCGTCGACCTTTGCGATGAGTCACGGCTCGAGGGCGTAGCAGGCGGGTGTGAGCTGAGGGTTCCACCTCCAGGTGAATCCGGACCCGCGCTCTCTCGCCCAGCGCGTCACCAGCTCCAGGCACGGCCAGCCCACGGGTTGTCGGGATCAGCGGCGGACGGCTCTCGGGAACAGCAGCGGTTTCGCTCCGGGTCTTCCCCGAAACGATCACAGGGCCGCGCTCTTCAAGCCCAGCGCGTCACAGGCGTCCCCTGATCACCGGCCTGGTTCGATTTTTCTGCACGCACTCTTTGCAGCCGCGCGCTCGGTCCTCTCTTCCTCTTCGTCCACGGGCACTTCATCACAGATATCTTCGTCCACGGGCACTTCATCACAGATACGCCAGCGTGAGCTTCGCGAGGCATTTTTATTAGGAAAACTTAAATTTGTTCAACTCAATGTGAAAGCTGTCGGAAGTGCAGAGCTAGGATTCACCATAATAGGCTTTACCGCCATTATCCGCTGACTGCTACCACCCCATGCAATTCACATTCCCCGCCTTCATACTGCTCGCGCGCCCCTGCCTGAAACTGCCAGCGGGAGGTATGTACTTTTAAACGAAACCTTTCTAACCTTACCAGCCAAGTATGCTTCATGGCATGCGCGTCAAGAAACTCCGACGCAGATGGGACCGGGAGGGCGGTTTTCAATCCCGGAGCACAGTGAAGATAGAGCAGCGATAGAGCGCTATTACCCAACGCTCCCCGTGTGCAGCTGCCTGCTCGCACCGGCACGCGCGTTGGATGGACGGCTTTGTCGCCTCCTTTAGCGGCGGTTGTTCTCTGCTTGTTCTGGCGTGCTTCGCGTCCATTGCACGCTTCCTTCTTACGGCTTGATTAACTTGCTCGCCATCATCTCCTAGGTTACCCGAATCTGCCGCAATTAAGTTGTCGTACGGCAGAGATACGTTAAGGATTGGTTGGCAGGGCGGGAATACAAAATGTAGAGACCACATACAGACATCTGGCCTCTAGAGAAACGCTACCTTTTGCGCAATGGTTGCAAGAAATGAGACTACGCTTTCTAAACTAGTGAATACCTACTCCATTGTGTTTTAATAGGTATTACAAAAGGCGAAAGGAGAAACTGGATGCTCCCTCAACTTTGTCGCAATTCTTAAACTTACTAAAGTAACTAGTTTAGGTCGGTATAAATGGGAATCACTAAGTCCATTGTGTTTTAATAGGTATTACAAAAGGCGAAAGGAGAAACTGGATGCTCCCTCAACTTTGTCGCAATTCTTAAACTTACTAAAGTAACTAGTTTCGGTCGGTATAAATGGGAATCACTAAGCTCACATGCCGAATTGTTTGGGTGTCTGCGCTTGTGTCGCCCGGTTGTGTAGCCCCTGGCTAGCATAGCAGCATGGCTAGGTTCCGTTGTCTCACCCTTCGAAAGACGGTCCTCTCCGTCTCCTGCCGACGCACGGCCGGCTTACAGCATCGCCGTAGTCCAACGCTCAAGCCTGGCCGTGGCCGACGCTGCTGCGATGGGAAGCCGCCCCGCGAATTCCAGGAAACAGCTGGCAGAATGCCTGGTTTCACTGTTTATAGAGCCACGTGTGTGAATTGAAGTGACGTCGCGTGGGCAGTTGTGGTGGTTGCCGTTTAAAGCTTTGGTTTTCAACCACCCTCACAGCGTGGATGGGAGCCAATTTTTTGTGCTTGCATTAATTTCGTATGATGGGGCTGTTTCGCGTTAGTTCGAACACATAATTTTTCTTGTCTGGCTGGAGCCTTCCTACGTCATTTCAAACGTGCCATATTTTTCTTCCGCAGCCGGTTTTGTAGCCGATTATGACTATATAAACCGCTTGGCTTTCGAAGCCTCTGGGGCACACCGCGACGACAGTGTTACAACGGAATGCCCTGTTGTTCTATTTGGGTTGGAGCGAGGGAGCTACGACTACAAGGCGAGCGCCTAAAGTGCTCCGCACTTAGAAATAGGGAGGCTCGTGTCAGATGTCCCTCACTGGTGTTAACGAATAAAGAATATCTGTTTTTATTTTTATCTACGCACCCACGTGTGTTCACGTTGGCTAAAGTGTGCGCGTACACGGGAATCACATATAGATGTCTTGGTTTTCCGAAATAAATCAGTTGCTAGTCCAGCGGCGGGTTTTTGCTCCTTCTTATAAAGCCGCAGGTCCTTTTTTGCTGGTTCTTTTTATGCACACTGTGAACCCTTCTTAGCTTTTACGCATTCCTTCTTTTCTCAGGAGAAAAGGGTGGAAAAGTGGGGATCTTGGGTGGGGATTTGGAGCCGGCACGCTGACGGACATGCAGCCGGTTTCCCTGTTTTCACGCAGGTTTTCGCAAATTTGCAAATGTCTTCTGGCTCGGTGTGATTGTCGGCCGCGCAGATCTGCCGCCTGACGAAAACCAGGCTTCAGCGGTGCTGACATCTTCGGCGAGTATCAAATCCGACGCCTTGTCGGGCCACGCTGGGAATTCTGGGCTCGGTATCTTCGAAGTCGAACTTGGCGTGTGGCGGAACTTCAGTGATTGCCATCGACCAATCACCTCCGGACATCGCAACCCTTGTGACCAAAGTGAACACTATATAGACGACGAACGCTTCTGTCTCGTGGGATTTGGAGCCGGCATGCTCGCGGACATGCAGCTGATTTCCCTGTTGTTCACGCAGGTTTTCGCAAGTTTTGGAAAGCCTTCTGGCTCGGTTTGATTGTCCGCAGCGCAGATCTGCATCCTGGACAAAACCAAGCTTCAACGGTGCTGCCATTTTTGACGCCTATCACATCCGCCACCCTTTCGGGCCACGCCATGAATTCCGGGACCGGTATCTTCGATGTCGAACTCGGCGCGTGGCGCATCTTCAGTGATTGCCATCGACCAATCATCTCCGGACATGGAAACCACGTGACCAAAGTGAGCACTCTATAGATGACCAACGCTTCTGCCTCGTGGGATTTGCAGTCGGCACGTTGGCGGACACGCAGCTGATTTCCCTGTTGTTCAGGCAGGATTTCGCAAGTTTTGTAATTGCCTTCTGGCTCGGTGTGATTGCTGGCAGCGCAGATCTTCGGCCTGGCCAAAACAAAGCTTCAAGGGTGCTGTCATCTTCGACGAGTATCACATCCGACGCCCTGTCGGGCCATGCCGTGAATTCAGGACCCGGTATCTTCGATCTCGAACTCATCGCGTGGCGGGACTTCAGTGATTGCCATCGACCAATCACCTCCAGACATCAACGCTCATGTGACCAATGTGAGCAATATATGGAGGACCAACGCTTCTGCCTCTTGGGATTTGGAGCCGGCATGCTGGCGGTCATGCGGATGATTTCCATTTTGTTCATGCAGGTTGGTTTGCATTATCCTATTCGGGCATCTCGGCAATTGTGTGCGTTTCTGGGTCCTCCCACTTCGGCATTTGGTGATGCTCATGTTCGTAAAAGTTCGCGTGCGCCTAGAAGTATGTATTTTCTGTTTGGTAAAAGGTCTTTTATTTCTTTTTACTTTTGTAGCTTTCCGGCGATGTTGAACTTTCCTCAGGCCTTGTTGAAAGGGATATATTAGAAAGCCTGCAAAAAAGGGCAGACTGAAATCTTAAGTAAGCTAGCTTCTATTGAATCCCAGATCACAAAGCATGGAGGAATTATAGCGGATATAAAGGACAGGCTCAGAGCAACTACGAAGCAGGCCGAAGACGTATGTAAAGTAGTTACAGAGCTTAAGGATGACATTTTGATACTGCAGAAAGAGTTCAAGAATTCGCAGGCTAAGCACGTTGACCTGAAAAACAGAAGTCGCAGAGAAAACCTTTTGTTTTACGGAATAGACCCAGGCAGCCCGAGCATGTGCAGCTAATCTTTGCCCAAAGAACACTGGCCGGCTCTTTTCCTCCCAGCCAATCTTCCGCCAAAGTGTTTGGCCCTTAGTCCAAAATGGTCCTCGGCCGTGTAAGTCTGGAGCTTGGCTGCCATTCACTGGCCAATCTGCTTTGGCCGCTAATACCATGGGCTGACCGACCATTGGCAATATACGTATGGCCTACAATTGGCCAAAGCAGTATGGCCTACTATTGGCAAAGCATATATGGCCTACTATTGACCAAGCATGTATGGCCTACTGTAAGGTCCACTTATGAGTTAGCGGCCAGGTGCCCGGGCTGCGCGTGAGAACGCGCCGCTCTGTCTGGCGACGTAGCACTGCCGACACTGCGCTGCAACCACCGCTAATTCGTCGCGGCGTGCGCGGGAGACGGATTGTCTGGCCCTTCGCATTCCTCAAGGATAATCCCCCATTGAGAGGGCAGACGGCGGCGCCGGATTCCAGGAACGCCTGCCGGACCCGCTGGGATTACCGGCGTGTCTCTATTGTTGTCGCGTCCTGGTCAGCATGACGCACAGTCGCGTCTTTCGCGCTCATCCCTCGGGGTCGTACGCGTTTTCTGGCCCGCGGGCGGTCCGTTGACCTGAGATAGCGGCGCCTCATTGAATGTTCCGTGACGTGCTGAGTGACAGCTGTCTACGTGAATTCGGGCACTCCCATACGCGTGTACGAACGCTACAGGGGCGTTCCCGAGAGAGGGTGATCTCGAGGTTTTAAAAGGCCGAACTTGGCCGTTGGAAAGGGTTCTCGTCTGAGCGCTGAGCTGGCAGTTCCCGGCGAGACAAGGAGTCTCGACCGTTAACGCTAGGTTGGGATTTAGGAGCCCCCTAGTCGAGGTTAAGATCGCGTCGGAGGTTCAGGGTGCAGCGCCGCACCGGGCAACTAGACGGATCTTGCGGCGAGACAGAGTCTCGGCCGTCGTTTCTCGAGCGGTTTGTGTACGCTCCGAGAATAGGAAGAGTTAGACGAAGTTGAGGAGCTCGAGTGATTTGTGCGCACTCGGAGCTAGCTTCTAGCTGAAGTTTGAAGTTTTTCTTTTCATTTCTCATGTACCCAGTTTTCATACTGTAAATAGCTGTACATAAACTCCCGTTTTACTTAATCGACTTCAACGCCTCGAGTTCGTCAATTCGACCGCCATCTCCAAGAACTTCAACACCATCACCCAGCCAGCCTCCTGCCAAATCAACCGGAGCCCGGGCGATTGGGTTCCTGATCGACACCGGACTTCGGGGAAACGATCTTCACTGGCGCAGCCGACAGGATTTGGCAGAAGAAATCACCCGGCCACAACCAGGGGCAGCAAGCGGACGCAAGCCCGCCTTCATCGGCAGCAGCCGAGCTCCGCGCGGAGTGGAGCGGCAGAGCCAAGCCAGCGCACGGAGCCAGCGACGCGGCAGCCGACCACCGAATGTGCGGGTGAGTGGGATTTCTTGCGCTTCGTTGTGGCGGTGTAGGCTGAGTCTGGGGTTGCATGGTAGTCACGCGGAGCATGCAGACGAACATGGCGGAAGGAGACGGAAATCGTCAAACACATGAGGCGCCACCTCAAGGGGGAACGGCGGCAGGAGGGGTGGTCCAAGTGGAGTCTGAAACAATAATCCTTAAACGAATGGAGTTGGAGTTTCAGGAGCGAGAGAGAAAAGAAGCGCGCGAGGCGGAGGAAAGAGCGCGAGAGGCGGCGGAGCGAGAGAGAAGAGAGGCGCGAGAATCGGAAGAACGCATGCAAAAACTGAAGCTCGAATCCGATGAGCGGCTGCGAAGGTTGGAGCTGGAGACGAGGGCTGGCACGCAAACTCCTACGGGCTCGGTCTCAGACGAGGGTAGACGGCCGGGCTTAGACCCGGTCACTCAGTGCGCAAAGGTCCTGAAAGGGCTTAAGCTGCCGTGCGATGCGGACATTCCGTTGTGGTTCGACGAAGTTGAAAGGTTGTTCGTGACGTACGGGGTGCCGGAGTCGAGTCGGGTCCATTTAGTTGTACCGGCGTTGTCGGAACGGGTGAGGTACATGTTACGTGGACTCGGGGACAGTGAGTGCAATGACTACGAAGCGGTAAAAAAGGCCGTGCTGCAGGAGCTTAGGCTAAGCCCCGCAGAATACCTAGACCGATTTGCAAAGGCAGCGAAACGTAACGACGAAACCTGGTCGCAATTTGCCTCCCGCGTCGGCACCCAGTTTGACTACTACCTGAAATCGAGGAAGGTCGAAACAAAAGAGGAGGTAGTGGCCCTCATGGTGGCCGATAGAATTAAGAACAGTTTGAGCGCTGAGGGACTGGAGTACGTTCGCCTGCGCGAAGCAGAGACGTGGCTGAAGCCGCCAGAGATAGCTAACGTGCTGCAAACCTTCGAGCAGGCCAAGGGGAGAGGCTCCGCTGTTGGGCGCAGAGATCAAGTGCCCCCGCGCAATACCAACAGTGGCAAGCGAATGTGGATTTGTAGCGTCTGTAAGGGAGAGGGCCAACACTTCCGGCTGTGCCCGAAAATTGCTGAGAAGCCAGGAAACCCAGGGCGAAGCGCGCACGTGCAGAGGGTGATAGTAGAGGACGCAAGTGCAGTGCAGGCTCAGGATGCCGGCTTCACGAGCGGGGGGCAGCGAATTCTCGTGGCCGAGGTAAATGCGCTCGGAAGCATTGATGAGCTGAGAAAGTCTAGACTACAGCACGTGGAACTCGACTGTGCAGGCAAGACAGTTACCGCGACGATCGACACGGGAAGCGAAGTTACGGTGGTACGAGAAAGTCTAGTCCCGCAGGACGCTATGCAGCCATCGGGCACCATCAGGCTAGTTCCAGCATTTGGCGAGTCGGTTAGCGCGAGAGTGGTCAGCCTGCCTGTGAGTTTGAGGCAGGCCGTGTCGGTGGTCGGGAGCCCCAAGGTGCAGCTAATCTGTGCTGTCACCAACAATCTCGCCGAGGGACTAGACTGTTTGCTTTCGAGAGAGGATTGGGAGCTGCTGACGAAATGTCACCCCAACCGGGAGGCGAACAGCACGGCTGAAACTTTCGCCTCCTCAAGAGGGGACTGCGAGGTCGGCACCGGGGCGATCTCGGAACCGGCGGCTGCCGTGTGTGAGATTACGGGAGAGACGGCACCCGAAGCTCCGGCCGAGGAGATTGATGAGGCAGGCGAAGTTGAGGGCCCACGGGCAAGGCTACTGGCGTCTCAGCTGACTGATGACAGCCTAAAGAAAGCTTGGGCCGACGCGAAAAGAGGGAAAGCGGGCATGTTTGTCTCTGACGGGTTGCTGTTTCATAGGGACACTATAGCCGGCGCGAAGGTAACGCAACTTGTGCTGCCCTCAGAGAGACGCGCGGAGGTACTTTTGCTGGCCCACGAGTCACTATGGGGAGGCCATTTAGGCCCCAAAAAGACGAAGGCTAGGATAAAATATAGCTTTTTCTGGCCCGGCCTAGAGGCAGACGTATCCCATCACTGCCAAACATGTCATGGCTGCCAAATCCGGGCAGATAGACGGCTCAGCGACCGGGTCCCTATTGTTCCCCTAACAAGGCCCGACCACCCATTCCAGGTAGTAAACGTGGACATCATCGGTCCCCTGGACGTACCGTCGGGTCGGGGCCACAAGTATGCGCTTTGTCTGGTTGACCTCTGCACACGCTGGCCCGAAGTCGTGTGCTTGCGGTCACTTACGGCGAAAGCAACTTGCGAGGCTCTCCTGACAATATTCAGCAGGACTGGCATCCCTGAGTTAATATGCTCTGACCAGGGTACTAACTTCACGTCCCAACTGACACAAAGCTTTTTGGAAAGGTTGGGCTGCGCGCCACGCTTCTCGACACCGGAACACCCGGAGAGCAATGGCACGGTGGAGCGTTGGAATAGGGTACTTAAGAACATGCTGTTCCACGTCATCGAGAAGGATCCAAGGAACTGGGATAGACTAGTACCGTTCGTGTTGTGGGCCTACCGAGAGGTCCCGCACGACACTACCGGAGTCGCCCCGTTTCGCATGCTATATGGCAGGAACCCCACAGGACCGCTTGCGATCCTCCAGCACAGTTGGACAGGGGAACTGCCCGTACCGGGCACATTAAAAGAGGAGCCAGCGAAATACCTACGGCAGCTGCGCGAGCAGCTAGAAGTAGCGGCGGAAGTGGCGGGGCTCACGGCGAGCGCGCGCCAGGGCAGCTACGCGCAGGCGTACAATAGGACCGCGCGTAACAAAACGTTCAGCGTGGGCGAACAGGTCCTTTTGTTCGACACGGAGGGTAAACGTAAGACGGCCCCGAGATGGTTGGGCCCATTCACGGTTGTTGCACAGGAGAGGCAGCATTCATACCGTCTCGACATGGGGGAAAAGAGAACTTCGGTGGTGCACGCGAACCGCCTGCGGCCTTACTACTGTCGCGTCAGTCACGTGGGGGTAGTGTTCGATGAAGATAGCGAGTTTGGGGACGTAGAGTGCGCCCCGCGCTTTATGCCGCCGTGTCGAAGTGCCCTCCCCTTACCGATCGAGAAGTTGTCACACTTAAGCGAGCGAGAGGGCTCCGAAATTGCAAGCGTATTTGCAAAACACGCCGACCTGTTCGATGGAACGCCAGGACTCGCCGCGGTGGGGCAACACCGAATCGAGCTGCAGGGAAGTTATGAGCCAAAGAGGGCTTTTCCTTACCGTGTTCCGGAGCTGCTCAGGAAAGAAGTCACCCACCAGGTAGACGAACTGTTAGAATTGGGCCTCATTTACCCAGTGGAAAGTGAGCATGCTCACCCGGTCGTTTGCGTCGGAAAGAAAGATGGGTCGTGGAGAATGTGTATTGACTACCGCAGGCTAAATGCCGTGACTCGCGCCGATGCATTTCCTATGACTCCACCGCAGGAGCTGATCCTGAAAGTGGGTCACTCGAGGTTTATCACAGTCATAGACTTGCGGAGGGGCTACTGGCAGGTGCCGGTAGCGCCGGAGAGCCAGCACCTAACCGCCTTCGTCACGCACGACGGGCAGTACGCGTGGCGCGTCATGCCGTTTGGTCTCAGAAATGCGGCAGCAACATTTCAGAGGATGATGAACACGTTGCTCGCCAAACACCGGTCCTACGCCACGGCCTATCTGGATGACATTGCCGTCTTCTCCTCTTCATGGCAGGAACACCTTAGGCACGTGGACACTATCCTCGGCTTGTTGACGGACGCAAGGTTAAAGGCGAGCGTTGAGAAGTGCCAGGTAGCTCAGGGCCACATTAAGTACCTCGGCCACGTAGTGGGCAGCGGAACGCACGGTCCTGATCCGGAAAAGCTGGCCGCAATCAGAGGTCTCGTACAACCAAAGACTAAGAAGGAGCTTCGAAGCCTCCTTGGCCTTTGCGGATATTACAGAGAGTACGTCAACAACTACGCGGAGGTAGCTGAGCCGCTAACGTCCCTGACAAAGCGGGGTGTACCGAACCCGATTCCTTGGAGTAGCAAGGCCGAGCGGGCGTTCGAGCAGCTAAAGGAGTCCCTTTGCTCAGCCGCGGCGCTAAACACCCCTGACCCGAACCAGCCTTATTGGCTGTTTACTGACGCGTCTGAGGTGGGAGCCGGGGCATGTCTGGCGCAGATGGGGAAAGAGGGCCGCGAGAAGCCCATCGCTTTTGCCAGCCATCGTTTCACTCCAACCCAAACCCGCTGGTCAACCATCGAGCGCGAGGCGTTTGCCATCATTTGGGCATTGAAAAAGTTTGATTATTGGGTTTTTGGGGCAGAAGTCAATGTCGTGTCTGACCATAATCCTCTGTCTTACCTGACGACCTGTACGCCTCATGGGGCTAAATTGTCAAGGTGGGCATTAGCCTTGCAACGCTACAACGTTGTGGTTTCTCACAGGAAGGGAGCAAACAACGCGAACGCGGACGCTCTGTCGCGCCTTCACAATGTTGCTTGGGGGGGCCACCATTGAATTGCCTCCCAGCCTTAACACCGCCACGACGGACGTGAACGTTCCCGTTCACCCGTCCTTTTTCGTTGGTGGTGTGTGTGTGTGTGTGTGTGCCGCGGTTGTGCGCGACGAGATGCCTTGAGTGCTCGATCCGTGCACCGAATTGATCGACCCGCGCACCGAACTGAACTTTCTGTGCACCGCAAGTGAGCGAAAACGCAGCTGAACATTCTTGAAGGAACGTTATCATGCTACGCCGTCACGGAGAACATTTGCGCGCGTGCGCATAGTGGCAATGCAAACTTTCTTAACGTTTTATTTTTGTTGACTGCAAAGTTGCCCGTGTTCTTAACCAGTTCTTATTCCTTTTGTTCTTGTTGTCGAGTGCCGGAATTATTGTGCGTGTTTGCGGTTATAGCGTGCATCAGTGTTTTAGGTTGAGTTGTCTCGTTGTTCGTGCCGTTTACGCGCTCCGGAGACACGACCCAATTTCTTTTTACTCGCACTTAGTGTTGTTAGCATTTTTTTTGTGTGTGTGTGTTTCCGGTTTGCTAGAGTATTCCGCCCCTGTTGACGGCTAGTGAATAGGTTGTGTCTGTAGTTTAGGCTAGAGGGAGTTGGATCAGCTGGAGAAATAGAAGGGGGCTCATTTGTGGTTATACCTAGCTCCTTCCACGTGTTTTTTGTTTGTTTGTTTGTTTGTTTATCCCGCTGTTATTGCGGAAGGAGAGTTGAAACGAGTGGCCCTTTTAAATTCTTTTCGGATTGACTGAACCAAGAGGTCCAGTAACCCTCTTAAAGGGGGGAGTTGTAAGGTCCACTTATGAGTTAGCGGCCAGGTGCCCGGGCTGCGCGTGAGAACGCGCCGCTCTGTCTGGCGACGTAGCACTGCCGACACTGCGCTGCAACCACCGCTAATTCGTCGCGGCGTGCGCGGGAGACGGATTGTCTGGCCCTTCGCATTCCTCAAGGATAATCCCCCATTGAGAGGGCAGACGGCGGCGCCGGATTCCAGGAACGCCTGCCGGACCCGCTGGGATTACCGGCGTGTCTCTATTGTTGTCGCGTCCTGGTCAGCATGACGCACAGTCGCGTCTTTCGCGCTCATCCCTCGGGGTCGTACGCGTTTTCTGGCCCGCGGGCGGTCCGTTGACCTGAGATAGCGGCGCCTCATTGAATGTTCCGTGACGTGCTGAGTGACAGCTGTCTACGTGAATTCGGGCACTCCCATACGCGTGTACGAACGCTACAGGGGCGTTCCCGAGAGAGGGTGATCTCGAGGTTTTAAAAGGCCGAACTTGGCCGTTGGAAAGGGTTCTCGTCTGAGCGCTGAGCTGGCAGTTCCCGGCGAGACAAGGAGTCTCGACCGTTAACGCTAGGTTGGGATTTAGGAGCCCCCTAGTCGAGGTTAAGATCGCGTCGGAGGTTCAGGGTGCAGCGCCGCACCGGGCAACTAGACGGATCTTGCGGCGAGACAGAGTCTCGGCCGTCGTTTCTCGAGCGGTTTGTGTACGCTCCGAGAATAGGAAGAGTTAGACGAAGTTGAGGAGCTCGAGTGATTTGTGCGCACTCGGAGCTAGCGTCTAGCTGAAGTTTGAAGTTTTTCTTTTCATTTCTCATGTACCCAGTTTTCATACTGTAAATAGCTGTACATAAACTTCCGTTTTACTTAATCGACTTCAACGCCTCGAGTTCGTCAATTCGACCGCCATCTCCAAGAACTTCAACACCATCACCCAGCCAGCCTCCTGCCAAATCAACCGGAGCCCGGGCGATTGGGTTCCTGATCGACACCGGACTTCGGGGAAACGATCTTCACTGCCTACCATTGGCCAATTATGTATGGCCTACCATTGGCCAGTTTAAGATTATTCTATGCAGGCCAGAGGTAGCCAGCACAAGGCTGCTTACATGCATGCCCTACTGCAGGCCGTTAACCTTGGCCCTGTTAATGGCACACAGGTGTTAGATAAATGAAACACCAAGAAAAGTCAGTTTTATTTATTTCTTTGTCCTTACGCAATGCATGCAATTTCTTTTTGTTGGCTTTCAGTGCACCTAGATAGCATTCGTAAAGTATATTTATCAATTTCCTCATAATCAGCATCGTTCTTCGTCGTGCTAGTGTTTAGATTCCCTTTCTATTTCTGTCTTCGTCTTTCCTTGCGTTGTTTTCCAATTAATTCTTCATAATGGCTGCCCCCATTCCCATGTGAGCTTCTTGGTGTGGCTGTAATGGTCCTGGAAATGAAAAAATAAATAATTATGAAACAAACAAACGAAATCAAAGCCATAAGCAGACCTGCCAACTCCCCCGGACTGTTCAGGGGACTCTTGAATTTCAACCCCATCACCATTGTACGAATGGCATCTCGAATCTCTCGAATCTCTGCTTTTTTTTTAAATGACGCGTGCACGTTAGTTTTTGCTGCTGCGAAAAAGATCCTGTACACACACCCCTTCGCTGCAAAAAAAACTCGTCCTTAAGAGATACGAACGTAGACTGCAGATAAAATTCAAGTAAAGTGACAAAACTTTCTACAGTCAAGCCGCAGGCATTCTGGAAAGAAACAACGTTGCCCTCTTCAGCAATCTCGTACAGCAAAAAACAATTCTTTGTGGGGTATAGAATAAAACAAATCGGTCACATCCACCAAAAATGCAAATCCGACAGGCGGGCCTTCTTTCAGAAACGAGACAACCTCCAGCGAATTCTGGTCGCGAAAGGATCCTGGAACTTAAGTGCACTGAGGTGTCTCTGCAGAAACCGGCTCACGTGGCACTGCCAAGTGCCTCTCTTGCTAACAATAGACCTAAAAGGGAATTCATCCTTATGGGTCTTTCCAGTGAAACAAATATTAAGGCTACCGTTCTTGCACCCATTGATTCACTTTGCACGGTTATAAAGAGTCAGGTCGAAGTTTACTTACATAATAAAGGGTACCAAAGTGGGAATTAATAAAAGAACAACTTCGATCCTAGTATTTCTCAGCACTGAAAAAAGTTGTTTTACATGTTTTAATAGAACCTTGGAACAGGCTAGCGGAAAGAAAGGAGGAAGGATTGAGCATTTTACAACAGCCAGGGCATTCTTTTTTTTTTCGCACGAATATACCAAGGTTCAGTTTTTCAGTCAAAGCCATGCGCATTATTGCAGCCACTAAATTTGTTAGCGTTCACTTTAACCATGGTTTTTGTTTTTTCACGGTCGGCGTTGATACCTCGTATTATGAAACGGACCCTGTTATTCATCACTGCTGAGCATCTACAGGCTTTTTCAAAAGTTGGGAAGTGCGCCTGGAACAACGGAAGTAAAAGCCTTTGATTCAAGCTGTTCGAAACGGCACCACCAATGGACAGTACTAGAACTAGCATTTTCGCTCGAAGCATGTCGGTTTTATTTCGGCAAATGACAGCGGTGCATGATCGATAGGGCCCCAATGAAAGCGTGTTGTTCCAAACTTCTGATAAAGTACGCGCAGTAGGCAAAATTTTGTATCCAGAGGGACCTCTTTTTGCGTGAAATGGTTCCCTTGAGAAGGTGTGGGCGATCACTAGCATGACCATGCAAGTACCTCCCACACCTCCTACCTCCAATTCCCCCCTTATGATCTTTATCGGCTTAGTTGAAAGTTGCACCGGCCCTGGTCACTCCAGCTTCTGGTGTGGGGTTATCGATTTAATTCGCTTTTCCATTTTGATTCGCTAAACCCGCTAGCCATTTACACAATGGAGCAATATTTACTTACCAATTTCTACCGTATCGGGATTGGCACTCATCGTCGATAAAATCCACGGCTTTCCCGGGTTGAGCGTGTCTTTAAAACCATAGCCTGCAATGAAAGGGAATTAGACACTTTACCAGCTGCTATTTACCAGCCTTTTGGGGTGAATTTCCCACAACTCAAGAACGCGCTATGTTGCTTAATGCATTTCAAAAATGTAAATCGCAAACGAATGCATGTACTCGAACACCGCACTTTTTCCCATCCTCTGTGACACCTTCAGCCCTCAAAGTGTCCCTTTCAAGGGCAAGACGATTAGAAAGTATTCGTTCCTGATAATAACCAGCCGCGGTGGTTCAGTGGCTAAGGCGTTGTGCTGCTGGGCACGAGGACGCTGGTTCGATTCCCGACCGCTGCGGCCGCTTTTCCGATGGAGGCGAAAAGCAAAAACGCCCGTGCGTACGAGATTTCGGCGCACGTTAAAGATCCCCAGGTGGTAAAAATTAATCGGGAGCCCTCCACTACGGCGCGCCTCGTCACCTGCGTTGCATCGGCGCGTTAAACCCTACAATCCATCAACCAACAAGGCGTATTTACAGAACAGAAGGCCCCGCGCAGACCAAGAACGCCAGACCTTCGTCTACTTTCACGTACTGTCGATCTGAGCGCGCCGAGCGTCTCGTTTATGGCTACAGTTTAGCACATTTCCGAGCAGGCTAGGCACTGGCGTTCGCGTCTTTTTCCTCTGTGGCTGATGCACCATGTACTTTATATTGCTAATATGAAACAACGCGAAACAGCGGTGTCGCAGTTTCGCGTTGCATGCGCAGGGCAATTCTGGCTTTCACTGTAGGTTTGAGTTCGTTAAAAATCTACCAGATCATCCAATGGGTGTTAATTCGATCGCCGTATTGACAAGAACTAGCTCTCACATTTTGGCTTTCTGCTTCAACAGCGCACATGACAGGGATGTAAACATTACTCATAAAACTTCCAATTCCTACTAATTTTTCCAGCTTACTGTTTTTTTAAAATAAATTTAACTTCATGACGCTCACTGAAAATAGTGAAAAGCGTGTTTTCATGTATATTTGAAGTAACTTGCATTTGACTTGCAAATCGTTGTTTTCCGGCAACAAGTGTGTTTCTCGATGAAGCAAAGCATCTTCTGCTGCTCTGAGTGGTCACTCTTTCTTGCGCTCGGTGCAGATGACAGAAAAGAAAATACCAGGCAGCCTCACGCTGGAATGCAAGACACAAAAACAGGCTTGCAGGTTGTGAAAAGAAGAGTACCCCCCCCCCCCCCGCACACGCCCTTTTCCTCCACCGCCACGTGCCACCCGCATGCAACACAGTGTGCATGCCTTGAAAAACGAAAGTAGCGGTGGTGGGCAACACTAGGACTGGTCATGAACGGGACCGGTCGTTGACGGAGCTATTCCTTCAACTGAACTGAGGGAACAAAGGGAACTAAGAGAAAAGTCGCCTTTGGGCACGAGAAATGTTTCGCGCGGACTCGCAGCAGCCAAAACCATGACTGATGACACGATTGGCGCTGTAATTTATAGAGCAAGTAGTTACTGAGTACGCCGCTGCTGTCTCAATGTACTTAATCTAACCTTGAGGTTCCTTAGGGCAAGTATTGTACCTTTTGTATACTCCAATGCCTGGAGTAGCCAGCTCCTGTTTGGGTTGGAGCCGTTCGTGTTCCGCCTTCCGCTGGCCAAATGGGAAACGATTACTGCGTGGCCAGACGCTCTTTGTTCCTCATCAGATGTATGGTGGTTAAGGAGAAAGCGTGTACTCCGTGCACAGCTGCTTGCCGTTCATCTGGGTGCCTAGACTGGCCAAGCAGACAATGCGGCCCCCGTGGCCAGACGCTTGCAGTTCGTCTTCCGACCTCACCTGGCCAAAACGGAAACAAGTAATCTGTGGCCGGACGCGAGCTGTTCGTCGTCGGACGTATGGTGACCAAAAAAAACATGTTCTCAGTGGCCAGACGCTTGCCTTTGGTATAAAGACCTCGGCTGGCCAGACAACAAGTATTCCGTGACCAAATGCATGCCAGAGAACATAAGTTCTATGGGAGTCCAAACTTTGCCAATGGCCAAACAGGCCAAGCATCGGCCTAAAATAAGCCAAAGCCTGGCCACGTTTTCTGTGCTGCCTGGGGATGAAAATAAAGCAGATGCATGGTACCAGTCCGAGGAACTGATTTAAAAAAATTGTTTGCGACAAACTTGGAATGGAAGTGGCATCGTTACAAAAGGCACATAGCATTGGGTATACTTTGAACAAAAACGCGATTGATTATCGCAAATTTTGCTTCGTACAAAGAAACGCAAGAGAACGCTAAAAAATTGAAGGGGTCAGAGCTCAGCATTGATCAGGATGTTGCGCCAGCTACTCGGGAAATCCGAAAGCGACTGTGGGAATTCGGTAAAGCCCACAAAATTGAGAGCACAAAACTAAGAATGAACTTTGACATGCTTTCCCTTGATGAAAAAACCCACGTACGGGATGACGAGAAGAAGGAGGTCGTTCCATTACGAAACGAAATGACGTATGCCTAAAAAAAAAACCTACACAGCCTGGTCGCTGTTTTAATAAATTGTAGAAGCTTAACGAATAAAACGAAAAATAGGGGGGACTTATCGAGTCGGTTAAACCTGACGTAGTTATCGGAACGGAATTCTGGCTGCACCGTGATATCAACGGCTGTGACGTGTTTCCAAGCGACTTTGTCGCGTACCGCAAAGATAGACCAAGCCATGGGGTCAGTGTATTTTTGCTTGTGCGAAGTGCTTTGAAATCTGCTACCTTAGACATTCAAGGTGATATTGAATCTGTTTGGGGAACGATTACCCTAGATGATAATTCTTCGTTCGCTGTAGGTGCAATTTATCGACCCCCAAACTCGAAATACAATCCACATCAGTAGTTGAATGATTTTATCTCGGAAATTTCAAGCCGAACATTCATACTTGCTAGTCATTTTAATCTGCCAGACTTAGAATGGCGTGATGGAATATGTGTAAGAGGCACTGGGTGCCGCGTAAACATAGAAATGAAAATATAATACACAACTATGGCCTTAATCAGTTTGTTCCTTGCCCAACAAGAAATAAAACCGTTCTTCACCTTGTGTTCTGGAATTCACCCAGTTGGGTGCATAATGTCAATGTTATTCCAGGAAGCAGGAAACATATGGCTGTTGTTGCAGAAAAAAAATAAAAGTAAAAGCGCCAGAAATAGTGCGACCAGAAAGGTTTTTCGATTCAGTAGGTGTGAGTATACAAGAATAGTCGAAAAGCTAAAAGACCATTTGCCTATGCATGAATGCCTAGCGGAAAACTTTAGTGCGAATGATTTATGGCTTAACTTTAAGGACAAGTTGTTAGCCCTCGTAGATAAGTATTTAACTGCGAAACAAGCAGACAAGCTTAGTAAACGCAAGAAGCCATGGATGACGTCCAGTATTTTGAGATTAGTCTGGAAAAGGCGACGGATTTTCGGTAAATTAAAGAAATCTCGAAGCAGTGACCACGCGAAAGAATTAAAAGTGTTAACGGAGCAGTATAAATCTAGTGTGGAAAGCGCAAAATCGAAATGTTTCGAAGGGCTCAACAATGAAATGAAAATAATTCAAAGTCTTTCTGGCATTTTATCAAAGACTGTGGATCTGATCGTGTTTGAGTGGGCGAACTAAACTTCAATAATATGGTAGTAGTTGATGAGGAACCTAAAGAATCATGTTCAAACAGATATTTCAACCCGTGTTCTTGCTCACGCTCGACGTTCCTTCCCAACCGCACCCAAGTACGTTTCCGCTGATTCCACCGGTAGAACTGAGTGTCCGCGGCATATGTTCTCCTCTAGAAAGCCAAAATGAATCCAAAGCATTAGGTCGTGATGGCATCTCTCCTCGTGTTCTAAAGAGATGTGCTCCGCCCATTTCCCTTCAACTTTATATAATTTATTCAAAATCCCTTTCGACGGGAACTTTGCCCGAAGATTGGAAAATTTTCCATGTTTTTCCGGTTCATAAGGGTGGCTCCAAAAAGACTTAACAAATTACCGACCCATTTTATTACGTCAGCGGCATGCAAAATTGTCGAACAGATTTCATTTTTTCTATTGAAGCACACATTGACCCATCTTACCGCTAATAATGTATTGATAAATGAGCAGCACGGTTTTCGCAAATGTTTTTCTTGTACGAAGCAACTTGTAGAGTTCTTTCACGAGCAGCATCCAATATCGACGAAGGTGGGCAAACAGATTGTGTTTTTAGATTTTGGAAAGGCCTTCGATACTATGTCACACTCCCTTCTCTTTTCGAAGCTACAGGTTCTAAATTTCGACCGGAATCCCTATCGGAAAACCCAGCGGCGCTGGAGCTCCGCTTCCAGCGAATGCCTGATTATGGGACTACCTAACGCTGAAATACGCCGGACGCGGAAACGCTGGAGCGCGCCGGCCCTGGGCGCTGGAACACGCCGGACGCGGAAACGCGTGGATCCGGCGCGCGCTGGCACGTGACGCAGGAACACGCCGGAGACCACGCCGTCTCCAGCGTATAGCGTGGCCGGTGCTCGCGCTAGGCCTTTTTTCTTTAATAGCCGTGTAATTACATACCGGCATGGCTGTTAACGAGACATACAGAATTCCTTCCTTCGGGGAAACGTAAGTAGCGCTACAAAATTTAGCTAGACTCATTTGGGCACTTTTCAGCTGATTTCGCCCTGCTGAATGCATTGTTTCATCATCGCGTTCCGTCAGTAGCGCTCAATATGTTCATAAAAGCAAATTTATTCTCCTGGATAAAAAAAATATTAAACGAGCATCGACAGTAACCGTTCGAAAATTCGTTCCTTATAATTTTAGGGCCATTAAAACACGAGTAAACCCATATTTCTTGAACCTCTTTTATTTTAACAGCAAAACGTGAGAATTAAATAGAAAGTCAATCCTTAGCTGGATTCCTTGCCTTGGTGAACCTTGATCCGTTGACAATGCATTCGTACAGCAAGGCCTGAAAGGGTATCCTGTGACGAAAAGCGCACGTCTCCGTGGTGCAGCACTATCACGAAGAGTACGCACGCACGATACCTGCCCAAGTCATGCAGGGGTCTTTGCAATTTCAGTCGATTGTCGAAGCACATCGCACGTATTCCAAATCACGCTGCCTCCGAGAGTCGTCGTATCCACTCGCATCAAAGTGCCTATAATCCCAAGCACCACGGTGTGTCGTCGCAAGAGGAGTCGCCACTTCGAGATGCTTGGAATCCGGACCACTGTTCTTGCTTCTACCACAGCTTTCGTAGCTTCACATGTTGCTGCTGGCACTTCCCAGAGACATAAGATGCACGTTTTTACAAAAAAGTTACGCGTAACTTCAACTAGGCACAGCGCCGATGTGAAATGTGGACGGGCACTCAGCCACGCAGCCACCTACGAATTTTGACCGAAAGGCGAAACGCAGGGAGGAACGAAGTGCTTCACGGCCGATCACGAGATCTTGTTCCGTGCCGCGACCCCTCCGCACCCCTCTCGATTCTCCGTATTGTGGGCTCCCCCGCCCCGCGAGTGCTGTCGCGCGACAGGTTTTCGTCAGTAACGGTGCATCCCCGGACTTTCTTCCGAGCGGCCCTGCTGGAGTGAGGCGGGCGTTTTCTTTCTTTCTACA